>OY747712.1:34563234-34805734 GCA_963556495.2 Valencia hispanica
CTGTTAAGTGGAGCTAAGCAGCTTACTCTCCCTCGCTCGCTCAAACACACACACGAGAGCAGGGAAACATGGGTAATTAAGGAAGAGAGGAGATTCCCAACTGTCAATATTAATCTCCCTCTTCCTCTCTGTGTCTGCTTCCCTACTGTCCTGTCTGTCTCTTGCTCCCAGGCCGTCTCACACACTTCCTCCTAGTACGTGGTGAGAGCTCTCAAAATTCACCATCGTGACCCTCACTTTATCGTGAGGAGATGCAGCGTGTTTTTGCTGTCTGGTCCTAGATGAACACAGGGGAGGGGCTTTCCTGCTTTATTACATCATCTTATGAGGGTTTCAGAGCAGACATGGGCTGGTTTAAGATAGTCACAGCATGATGAACTTGAGTAAAATGACCACTTTTATGCTTTCAGTGCATTTACAAAAAACTCTTAAGTATATTTACTGTAAAAATGGTTTTAATGCTTTAAAAAGAACTAATATTGCAACAACTTGTCGCCAATTGTCCATTATCATCAGTATTTTTTAGTTTGTCTTCTTTGATTAATAAAACATTTTAGCGGAAGTTAGAAACGCTTTCCTCCAATCAACTGTTTATCAGCAGGGGCACTTCCGTTACCACACAAACAGGGAACAAAGAACCCGATTCACTGTCAAAGGAGCATAAAGTTATACAGGTGTTTTAAAGGTCGCAAAGGCCGATCCAGTGAGAAGTATGGAAATACTTCAAGGTAAACAAGATGAACAGACGTTTGGATGCTCTGTGAGGCTACTGGTGAACCAACCAGTAAGAAAAAAACACTTTAATTGGGGTTTTAACTGGTGAATTAACTGTGACATCACACAGCTATGTATAAGCGTTCGAAGAGGAGCTGGGACAACAAACGTTTAACTGATTAATGCTGTGTTAATGAGCGGAACTTGTGCAATCGACTAAATCAACATAAATCATTCCATATTGCTCCCATTTAGTAGTCTACTGTTTTTATTACAAATTGTCATTTGAAACAAATAGTTTTCTTTTGAAGCAGCACTCAGGACTGAACTATTTAATCCAGTTTCATCTCATAATTGACAAAATTCAAAGGGCTTCATTTTTTTTATTTCGATCATGGTGGTGGTGGCACTTTACACATTTTATACTTTAAAGTGCAAATCTTTGCCTAATTAAAAAAAATACTTTGGATTAAAAAAACAAAACAATTAATTGAAAATTGGTTATTTGTATTAAAAAAAGAAAGAAAGTGTCGAAATATAAAAGGTAGCCCTCAATAGTTATTCCTACTGCTGCTGCTACAATGAGCTAACGTATTGGCTATTACAGTTATGATCATCTACATTTTTTAAAGTCTTTTTTGGCCACAGTGGCCTTTATTTGACAGTGGATAGTACATATAAGGTGGAGAGAAGTGGGGAGAAGACATGCAGCAAAGGACGGGACTTAAACCTGGGACGACCGCGTCGAGGACGGAGGCCTTCGTACATGGGGTGCCTGCACTAACCACTACGCTATGAGACGCCACATGATTTTTGATGGGCCATTTTGATAGACGGAGCTCCTTCAGTTGCCATGGTATCGCTGCTATGTCCAAACACTTGTATGTCTCTTTTTAGCAGGGGCAAGGGTAGTAGCACAGCAGCAGGTAGGTCAGTGGTAGGAGAGGGGAAAAACATCGGTCACACCGGCACTTTCACTATTATCTAATGAAAAGGATTTTGGATTACAGGAACGATATGAAAGACAGTTTTAGGTACTTTGAAACCAAAACGTTTTAAACCCTGATACCAATACGCCGTCTGTTGGTGTCATACCCGGCCATTGATGGCATCCATGTCCAGCTCAGCTTTCTTGGCCCATTTCTGCCAGAAGTCTGGATCCTCCAGAGAAATGTCTGTTCGGTTTCCAGTTGCAACAAAACTGGCCTGCAGGCAGATGAAAACATGTTTGTGGAATAATGACACACTTGGCTTTGCACACAGAGGGAACAGGCGAATTGTGAAGGAAGCAAATTAAACCAAGTTAAGGTTTTTCACCTTAGCAAAAGTGGAGCCTTTTCCCTCCGATTCGATAGTGATGGTGTGGGTTCGTCTCTGGAGGATCTGGTCGATGTCTTCTTCGCAGAATTTTGAGCCTTCATCTTCTTCGTCCATCAAAGCTCCGTAGGCACCTTTCCTCAGCAGGTCTTCTATCTCTTTCTTTGACAATTGCTGAACCTGGACAAGAAATTTGAATAATTTTTAACTGGTCTTTTAGAAGGTTCCAAGAAAACAACCCAAAGAGGGGGGCTGGAAAACACGTCAGAGTAAAGGAGAGTCTGAAATTAAACTTTTTAGCCAAGATACAGAGTGTGTGAGAGGATCTGGTGGGACTCACCCCACTGTTGGCATTCTCTCGTCCACTCATGCTCTGCAGAACGGCCTTATCGAGCCCAAGCTTCAGACTGGCCTTGTCAAACATCTCCCTCTCATAGCTGTTCCTGGTGATCAGACGGTAGATCTTCACGGACTTGGACTGGCCGATACGATGACATCTCGCCTGAGCCTGGAGGAGCAGACAGTCAGAGACGCATTGTTTTACAGGGAGTTTGTTCCACTCAAACAGAAGACTGATGCTACTGTCTGGATGGACAAAAACTGTGTGTGTGGGTGGATAGATTGGCCAACAGTTGGGATGGATAACTGGAAAAAAAATGGATGAACAGATAAACAAATGGATGCGGGAATTGTTTGATAGATTGATAAACGGAGGAAGAATGGAAGGATAAATAGATAAACTAACTGGTGGATGGATAAATGCATGGACAGGTGGATGAATGTAAACAATAGAATACAATCTACAAATAGAATTTTATTTCATTCAGTTTTCTTATCTATACCCCTTTGAACCTAGAAAATACCTAAATCACTTTTTCCATACTTCCCACACCGCAAATGAACCTTTTGTTTACCTTTATCCAAAAAGCCAGATTTATTCAAAAGTGCCAGCATGGAGTATATACCTGGAGGTCATTCTGAGGATTCCAGTCAGAGTCAAAGATGATGCATGTATCTGCTGCAGTAAGGTTGATGCCAAGCCCACCAGCTCTGGTACAGAGAAGGAAGACGAAACGGTCCGAGTCTGGTCTGGAGAACCTGTCGATGGCAGCCTGTCGCAGGTTACCCCGAACTCTGCCGTCTATTCGTTCATATGGGTAGCTGGGAAGAAAATGGAAATGTGTCAATTACATTGCATAAGTTGAAACAACATCATGCCTGCTCAGTAATCTCTGTCAGTTTTATTTCCATTCACTGTTGCACAAGATTGCATACTTTTGTTCAAGCTATAGGAAGTAAAATTTATGAGGTCTAGAAATTCTTCCAAGGAAAGGCTTGCAGTTTCTTGCTTTACCAGGAAGACAACCTGCAGAACGGATTGCATCGCTCTTATTTTGTTCCTCTATAGTTTAAAATGGTCCACAGCGATATTATTCAAACCCCTGGTAACAGGGGGAAACCTGCATCCAACAAGCTAGGAGCTTGTCTCCATTCTCACCGTCTCTGGATGAGGTAGTCCTCCAGAATGTCCAAGCAGCGGACCATCTGACTGAAAATCAAAACCCTGTGTCCCCCGGCTTTTAGTTTGGGCAGCAGCTTGTCGATGAGCACCAGCTTCCCAGCTGCCTGGATCATAGCTTGGAGCGCCATTTCAGGCACATCAATCCTGCCGCCGTGGGAATCCCTAAACTCCTCAATGATCTTCTCCTCCGCTCCTACACAGCAGACAAGAAAAGACGATCACCAAAACGGCATTCTGGACCAATTTACAGCAATATTTATCCATTCTTGAGGAAGAGAGAATATGCACCATTTATGAGGTAGGGGTGGTTGCAGCATTTCCTCAACTCCATCATGGTGTTGAGGAGGTTGGGTACGCTAGCTGATCCACCTGCTCCTGCACCTCCTTTGGACAAGAAGGAGAAATTTTTCTCCAGAATGGCCCGATAGTATTTCTTCTGGATGTTGGTCAACTCCACCTAACAACAACAAAAGCAGTTAAAATCATTTCATTTATCCACTTCCCTCTGGATCCCAAGGATTTAGAGGGTATATACTCTACCTCAATAATGGTCTCTTCTTTGGGGGCTAGGTTCTTTTCCACGTCCTCCTTCAGTCTTCTAAGCATCATGGGCTTCAGAATGCCTTGAAGTTTTTGGACCTGATATACACAGAGAACAGTATAATTGGGCAACTTATGGAAGATATTTTCCTCCTTTATGGTTACAGTAGTGTCCTGCTTGGCGCTAATTACCTGTTCTTCAGTCTTCAAGTCTCCAAATTCAGTCATAAAAGTCTGTTCAGATGGGAATCGCTCTGGTTCCAGGAAGTTGAGTAAGCTAAAGAGCTCCTCCACTGTGTTCTGAAGAGGAGTTCCTGTCAACAACACTTTGTGCTCCTGGAGGACAAAGCAGAGAAAGGAAATACAAATTTAGCATTTCTAAAATTAAAAGCAGGATGTGTCTACAGGACTTGAAATCCTGAAAAGATGGGAGCAGAGATTACAGTAGCTAAGCCAAGACACTGGGCTAATTAGAAAAAGATGTCCATTCACCATATCCATCATTTTGAGTCCCTCCAGCAGCTTGCAGTTTCGGTTTTTGAGGCGGTGGGCTTCATCAATCACCACGCAGCGCCACGGGATGCTGCGCAGCTCTGGACAGTCGGCGAGAATCATCTCGAATGTTGTGATGATGGCGTGGAACCGATACACTCCTTTTATCACCTTACCCTGGAGTAATGTGCATAGAAGAGGACAATAATGAAGGGTGCTTAGAAGAATAAGTAACCCTCATTAATTGTGGATTCCTGAAATATGGTCACACAGACTCATGAATCTACAAGAAAAAAAACAAGCGATACGTCCCTTGCTTTTGAGATCTTATGTGGCAGATCATCTGGAATTAGCGCATAAATAAATGTGTAAAATGTGTGAAACATTTTACTTCAGCCCTACTTGAATCAATACTTTGTAGAATCCTCTTTTCCTGTAACTGCAAGTATTCTGGATTATGTCTCTACCAGTTTTGCAAAGGTGAGAATGAAAGTTTCGCCCATTCTTTTCTGCAAAATAGCTCAAGCTCAGTCAGATTGGCTGGAGAGCATCTGGGAACGTCAATTTTAAAATCCTGCCACTAATTCCCAATTGGATTTAGGTCTGAACTTTGACTGGGCTAGTCTAACAAAGAAATATGCTTTGATCTAAACCATTGACTTGTAGCTCTGGCTGTATGCTCAGGGTTGTTTATATGGAGGGCAAACTTCCAGCAGTTAAAGTGGTATAAATATTTTTGCAAAGCATTGTAGAAAATGATTCAGCACGCCAAGAGCAATGTCCAAAAAGAATTAGACCCGTCTAATAAACACCATAACATAGGGGCTCTTTTAAGAAACAAAGTTAGGTCAGTCAGGACGTTCTGGGAAGGATTTAATAAGTTTATTCTTCTACACCATTTCAGACACAGGGTTGAATTGTTAAATTGGAAATGGTCTAAAATCTCTGCTTATTTCTGTGATTTTTACTTATTTCTTTTTCTTCTTTCCAATATATGAAATTAAAAGAATTTAAAAAAAGTTTAGGTAAATCGCATCTTTGGTAGATGGGCTTCCACAGCATTGTTTTAAAGCTAGGAAAGCAACAAACATCAGTTCTGTTTTACCATTTTGCGCTGTACTTATATTAGAAAGCACTTCATTTAGATTTTTCAAAATGTTTATTTATGTTGACATCTGCACATGCATCTTTGCATAGAAATGTCTCTGGTGTCTCCAGTGTCTGTGGGGAATACAGCGGATGGGGGAAAAGAACACAAGGTGCCGTCTTCACGACCTCGAAGATTACCTCAGGCAGGATTAGAACAAGCAACCAGCAAGCGCGCTGCTATTACAGCTTATTTCCTTCAGGGACTCACTGTGGCGAAGGTTACACTCAGAGATGTTTGCAGCATTGTACAATGAGAGCTTACAGTATACCAGCTTACAGCTACAGGACTGTAAAGAGCTTAAGTGGCCAAGGAGCCCGGTTCATCCTCGGCCAGCTCAATATTTCCCTACACTCATGGGGTGTTCAGATCTGTTGACCTTTTCATGCAAAAGCATCTCATTTGTAACGCGGGTTCTGCGCATCCCATTTTTAGCATGGAAACAGTAAAATGAAATTTTTTTCAAATATCAGGTCTAAAAGTAGCTTATTACATCTCCTTAAAAAAGGGCAGATATAGTTAATGGCAAGAAAACCTAGAAATCCTGAAACTTAGTAGGTATCAAATATAAAACACAATCTACTTTTTGAAGTACTACTTTTAAAACAAAGATTTTTCTCAGGAATACGTTGAATGAATGTGCAGCTGCTGTGAAACAACATGAAAAACAAAAACAAAACAGAGGCAGAGAACACCATTAATACCACAGCAAACCACAAGTGGTGATAAAAAGTAACTGTAAGCTTCTAGTTTTAGTGGGGCGAGCTGTGGTTTCTTTAAAATTAGTTCTTGACAGGTACATCACTGCTTCACGAATAAAGCCTAGTTTATACTTCGTCAGCAAGGTTGCCCTCACAAGAATTGACAGACACGTTTTCCTTTTATACTTCTCAGTTGCCTGGGGAGTCTTGCAATGCAATTCACTGCCGGGACAGCAGGGGGCGTAGCGCTTTTCTGGGGTGGTCCTGCCACCATTGCAGTCATGTCATCACCAGTGTATTAACTTTTAAACAAACTCGTCACTTGAACAATTTCTGCTTCTTTCAATACTCAAAAGAGCATTTCATGGACAAATATGAGAAAAAGCTCCTCACCTTTCACTATGGGGAGCCTAAGTCAACCCCATCTACTTCTGGCCAATGGGTCCCCTACCTTAAAAAAAATGAATGAGTCAATGGAACGATAAAAGTTATTTTCTGATTCCGTTTGAAAAGTTCCATGGATGATGTCTGTGAATTTTACAGAGACGCATATTGATGCAAAGAAAGCGCTAATTTTCGATAGGCGTCAAAGGTTACTTTAAGTTGCGTATGAAAACATGTAGTGGGCTACAACTGATGAAGAAGAACACAAATGGCCGTGAGTTTAGCGAGCTTCACATCCTTCTTCCAAGATGAAGGAAGGAGCATTAAAGGTGGACAAAAGCACTATAAATCTGGCCGTGTGGAACTGGCAGCTATGCTTTATATCAAGGTACAGCATATGTGTGATTCAGGGCTTAAGGCAAAGCGGACCAAAAAATAACTTATCGTCCATTGACTCATTCATCTTTTTTTTGGGGGGGGGGGGGGCATGGGACCCTTGGGCTGACAGGAAGGGGAGGAGACTTAGGCTCCCAATCGTATCAGACACTGAACACTCATAAATGGAGTTATTTAAGACGTTCTTCTATATGCTCCATAGCTACTGCTTAATATATATCGGAAATGGCGGTGCAGTTGACGAATTTTAAAGGAAGTGCCGTGCCCACCAATTACAGGCTTGCTCTCTCAGTGGCTTTCGACTGACATTTAAAAATTTGGGCAAGTCTGCGTCACCCTCTTCTGGCCTGCCTCAGAGCCCTTACGTCAACCGATGATGGCGTCGGCTGTCACCGCACCTCCGCTGACAGAGAAGTATAAACTAGGATTTAAAACAGACCTGTATAAAAAGTGAGCTTTTCAGCTGCTTCTATTCACTAAGCCCATGTTTTAAACAACTATTGCACGAATAATATCCAGAGTTATTGTGAAAGTTTTATACTTATTTTATATTTCTTACCTTTCAAAATGGAAATTATTCTATTAGTTCCAACACAATGGAAAAAGAAAAGAAAATAAAGAATGAAAAAAAAATCCACAAGGTTTTCAAATTCTTAAAATGATGACCGTGGAAATAATTATCCAAAGCTTGATTATTAGCAACTCTTTTACAATGTAAGCGTAGTCTAACTCAGAGAGAATCAGTAGTAAAATTAGTTTTAAAGCCCTGCACTGTTCTGTTCTGTTTTTACCTGTGCATCTCTATAGTACATCTCATAGGCCTGGATAGTTTTCCGACTGGCCTGGCTGCCATGGTAGACCACAACATTCAGCTCCGTCCAGGTCCTGAACTCCCTCTCCCAATTAGGGATGGTGGAGAGAGGGGCGATGATCAGGAATGGCCCCTCAATGCTCTTCAAGTATATCTCAAAGAGGAATGTAATGGACTGGATGGTCTTCCCGAGCCCCATCTCGTCTGCCAGGATACAGTTACGTCTGTGGAAGATGGGTGATGATGTGGACAGGGTGAAAGTCAAAAACAGATGGATTTTATATTCTTTGTATTTGGCATCACTAAAATGTAAAAAAAAAAAAATTTCAATCAACATGCTTCCAAGTTTGATGCTCTGTACACTCAGAACCTGATGTTAAATTCCATGAATTTTAAAGATGGGCTTTCAGAAAACAAAAAAAAATTTTCCCATTCTGGTTTATTAACGCCAATTTTCCAGTGGAGTTAGTCAGCTTGCTTTCCACTGCAGGGATCTAATGCAAAAAACAGACATGACACGTTGGAAAACACTTGGTAATGCATCTCTGGAAAAGTCTGTCTTCCTGTGCATTTGGACCATATTTCTTAAATACATGTCTGACAGCCCAGGATATCCAACTGTGGTATTCATTTCCAAACAGATGACGGACTCAAACACACTATTTATAATCTTTAATTTAATTCCTCCGAGTGTGCTTGCCTAATGACTCTTCACATACCATTGGAGCATATATTTTACTCATGGATGGCACCAGTGGGGAAACTTAAAACAGCGAGATCGAACAGAGCCACTTATTGTGAACTTTAATGTCCACTTAAGACGGCTTAATGAAGTGCTATTTCATGCA
Organism: Valencia hispanica; assembly: GCA_963556495.2. Taxonomy (NCBI): domain Eukaryota; kingdom Metazoa; phylum Chordata; class Actinopteri; order Cyprinodontiformes; family Valenciidae; genus Valencia; species Valencia hispanica. The sequence continues at coordinate 34,572,107 of OY747712.1, forward strand.
CAAGACAGAGCACCAGTTAGGAGACGCATCTTGGATAATACAATTAATAGTGACTTACGAGTTGTACCAGTTGAAAGTCAGCCAGTTGAGGCCTTCGAGCTGGTATTCCCTGAGTGCATTGCCATTCCTGTATTCTCTGGAGCTCTCCAGCTTTTTCCAGTCGGCTGCAGAGGGCCGATCCTTGACACGGGCAGAAATGATACAAGGTTGTTAAACCACAGAGAGGCTCATTAATCCCCAATGAATTATCAGGGTAGGGCTCCTGAAGTTGGGACTGCAGGGTTTAAACTTGAGCTTCACAGTCGTGTGAAAAGCTCACTCTTTTAGCTTTAATGAGCAACGCACTCCTCATATTTACAGCACTTTTAGACGTACGTTTCAAATGACTTCCAAACCACTTGGGTAATACTGTGTGATGCTTTTATTAGCATTTTAAATATAAAGCAAAATGTTATTTATGCATCCTGTCTTCATTGCTTCCAGTAAGGAGATCCTTTCAGGAGAATCAACAATGCAGATTAAAATAGCGCTATGTTGAAACACAGCAGGGAGACAGTTGGGTCAATTTGTACAATCTTTCTGTGATACAGTGACACATGATCCGGAAAGTCTACACGGACAGAAAAATGAGCTGTAAGCTTATCAAATGAGAACAGTGCACAACTTCACATTTTGGAGCATTTATAGCATCACAATAACAGGAAAACACAAGCATCCATGGATGGGTGGATGGAGACCATTTTCTAAGTGAAAATACAGACATTTACTACTGATTTATAGCAGATATCTCTTCTCATCATGCTCTAAACATAGACAAAAACATAGCAGGGAAAGAAGGAAGGTAAAGCTGTTGGAATGGACCGAATATTGGATGGGTGGATGAAAACAAATACACTGATGGAAGGATGGATAGATCAATATTTGGGTGGATAGAGAGATGGGTGGATGTGGAAAGAGGTTGGGGAAAAATGTGTTCAAGATCGACAGATAAATGGACGGATGAATAATGGGAAGATGGAGATTGAAGTTAGACTGAACATAAACAAATAGGTGGATATGGATTGTGTTACACACTACAATCTTCTACAATTATCCAGATCTGGAAAATTCCCTAAACCTCCCAATTGTTCCAGGTAAAACTGAACCACGTTTAAAGTTCATTTGGGGTCATCATGCATGGGTTGCAGCTACTGTAGAGCAGTAGGTTAATACTCTAAAGTTCCTCGTCGGGGGATAAATGAATGTCTACTGCAACAGTTGCACCACCGCCTTCTGACAATAACTAGAGGTTAAATAAATACCCTTCCAAGTGCTGCCACTGCATGATGGAGCATTTATAATCTCTTCCTTAAGGGAAAACAGACAGCCGTTGAAAAGATGGACACAGGGACAGAAACAGTAATGGAGGAAGAGACCACAGCCAGTCAACTCCCTCTGTTAAGCATTAAACATACTGTTAGTGGTTTGGCCTGGCCACAAAAGCAGGGCGTGTGTTCGTCCGCGTGTGTGCCGAGAGTGTAAGACCACAAGAACGTGGCCCTGTGGAAACCAGTTAAAGGAGCTGTAAATCTGAAGGAGGCGGCAGCGGGCCAACACACACAGAAACGCATCGACACGCCCACTGGGAGGAGGATGGGAGGCGGACAGCACCCAAAGAGCTTCCACGGAGACATACTTACCACTCTGTTAGTGTTGGGTTCGCGTGCTGCGATGCGTTCATATTCATCTATCTTAGACTGGTCGATGTCTGCCTTCAGCTCCCAGGTGGCGTCTTCATAAGGCAAACTGCACCATTTCACCAAATATAAGGTGACAACCTAAACACGGAAAAACGGGTTTAGTAAACTTTTTCTTTTTTTGTGATGAAGGAAAAAAGAAACGATTAGGGTTTAAACCCAAGAAAGAGATCAAAGCACCTCTCCATTTTCATCTGTGCTCTCTGAAACATCCAGGACTCGGTCCACCTCCACGTAGTCCGGGTTAAAAGGCTCATCGTCCATCTGCAAGGGAACAAGAAGAGATAGAGTTATTTATTCTCTAAGGAGAAGAAAGGAAAAAAAAGTCAAACATCAGCTGAAATAGTGTTGTAAATTATGATTAAAAAAACAACTGGATTAACCTTTGGATGCAGATGGTTTCAAGCAGTAAAAGATGATGAGGTAGCAGATCTCTGCCCTTACCTCAGTGATGAAGTTGTTGAGTTGCTGCTTGGCTTTGAACCTCTTTATCTTCTGGTGTATTCTCTTGTCTTTCTCCAGCTCCTCTAGCGCTGACCAGCGACAGTGTAGGTACGAACTGAAACAGAAACGCACAACTTTCAGGTCATTTCTTTCAAAGCAAGCCCGACTTTGAACTTCCCTTCTCTTCAGGTGATGTTTGTAATTCTAGAAAGTGCAATAAAACGAATAAAATCAAGATTGTATACACTAATTTCAAGCAATTACAAACATAAATTTTCAGTTCATTAGACTATTTAAGATTGCAAAAAATATTACTCTAAAGTGCCAACAATTGTTTTTGATGTATAGTTGACAAGTATACCGATAAAAGTATATAACACCTAAAGACCGATTTAATTAGTTGCAACAAAATTCTATTATTAATTTGATTAAACACCAACCATTTTAAGATGACCCGATAATATTACCAGAATCGAGGCTGAAAAAAGCTCAAATTTACAGTCACACTGTTTCTATGGATTGAAGTTCTTTTAATACTATAGATAATATTGTGCTGCCCTGTGTAGAACTGGTAGTTATAAACAATAGATGTATGCATATAATATTGCAATAAGTTATTCTTTTACTTGCATTATACATGTTTAGTTTCACTACTGAGTAGCTGTTGTGGTTTTGCCCAAAGCTATGGTGTGAAAATCTCAAGCTGACCCTTGCCTTGTGATGTGACAAACTAATGTGAATTTAATGTTGGCCAAACCATGAGAAAAACCCATAAATGCACAAGGAGGTGGATATTTTACTTGACAGAAAAATGAATACTGTATATTAGAGCTGGGCAATATTTATCAATTATATCGATACATCAAATTTTCTGTTTGCAAAGAAGAATTTTTGGACAATAATCGAGAAAATCAAAAATATTTCAGTAGTGCACCTCTTCGGTTTTCATAGTTCAAACTTAGTTAGGTAACATGTCTGCACATCACGACCGTTTCGGCAGTGAGTAGCGTCCACAGCAGCAGAAATAAAAAGAGATTGACATTAAAAAATGCAGAGATGGCTAAAGTTTCTGTTTACTGTTATGAACTGCTTCTCCAGCAACCCTTCTTATTTTACAAAGCCGGCTTTTTGGCGGCATCTGCTCATTTCTCTTTAAGTTACAACCAATTGGAATGACTTAACCAAAGCTCCTGCCCAGCGACTTTACCGGGCCATTTCCGAGTTCATACCCAAGACTGGTACTCTGTTTCCCAAAAATGGGCGTCACTCCGGCTCCGTGAAGTGGAGACACGCACATACCGTGAAGGTACGGTAAAATTACCCTGAAACGCGCCTTTGGTGTAAATCGGCTATTTAAACCATAAACAAGAGTGGAAAAGACCCAAGCCCCCGACAATCAGGTATTAGCATTACTACCAAGTCAAACAGGAGTGCCATCAAGCGCCAATGTGGTGTTTTCTTTTTTTTCCCAACTACTTATTTTCATCTTTTGTAACATTTACAGTATAACATGCCTTTAACATTACTATTTTTTTTATTTTGATTGGTTTCTGAAGGATCACGAACCCACACCACTATTTTACTTTTACAGATTTGTAAAGAAATGTTCAAGTCTACGTCTGATGTGCAATTTGTATCCCAGCCAAACGACAACTTTGACACAAAAGACCTACACGACAGGAATATCATGCATTTCACAATATGATGGCATGCAGAGACTGTGCTGCTACCACTTATGTTATTGATGCTAGAATAGATTTCAAACCAAAATAGGAGCGATTGCAGCATAAAAGAAAATTGAATACGGCTTTTCAGGCAGAATGTCCTGAGCTTTTCACACTAATAGACCAATGGACGCCCTGGTGTGTGTCTGTGTAGAGAATGGGTCTAAATAAAAAAAAAAGAAAAAAAGAAAGAGGAATCCTTGCTGTGAAAGAGAAAAGCAGTAGAGCTGAGAAAAAGAAAAAAACACAAGCTACAACTTACAAGCCCTTGAACTTGACGAAGAACTCCTCCACCTCCACTTCCTCTCCCGACTCCAGCTGAAAAGGGGAGAAACAAAAAAGGTTAATAATCACAGCAAATATAGCAGCAGAACAGTGAAAGAGCAGAAGTGGTTCGTCATTGTTGCACAACATGTGGTTAAAATGGTGAAGTGGGCACACGAGGAGCCTGGAAACTGTTTCACACCGACATGTCAGTCAGGGGAGTCGGGCTTGAAGGCAGTTTTAGTTTCAGTTGTCAGTCCTTTATGTCTGTGACTATTTAGCCTTCTGCTAAAACTAGCAAGACGAGAATAAATTTAGAGGTTTTAGTGAAAAAAAAAAACCAATTCAAGCTAAAATCTTTGAGTAAAAACTATTTTCACACACTTGTGTTAGAACTCAGTAGCTCTTAAGTTGTCCAGACTCATTCACTTTAATGTAGCTGCAGCACACGAACACACACCCAGCGTCATTGTACTACCACTACTACTGTAATGCCATGAGTCATCAATCACAGACGCGCACACATTGCCTAAGGAAACACTAGCTTGGCGTCTGGCTTAGCTAGCGTTGTGGTTCTGGCTGTGTGCCAAGCCTGGGGTCAACTCTGAATGGAGCTGTGAGAAAGGGTGTGTGCGTGCGTGTGTGTGTGTGTGTGTGGGTGGGGGGGTTGTACAGTACCCCCACTGGGAGTTGGCTGGCAAAGCACAATTGGCTGGTGAGTGTGTGTGTTGGCTGAGGGAAGACTTTTCCTTAGTTAAGGCGAATAAAACAAAGCAGGACCAACGCACACAAAGTTAATCAGAAGCTCACACATATTGAGTTACAAGAACTCTTGTATCTGCTTACAAAGTGAATACGGACTGACTGTGTGTGTGTGTGTGTGTGAGTGAGAGCATATGTCTTTGACTATGCACGTGTGTGCATGTAATCTCCTTAGGCCAGCTGTGGAGCGACTACTTGCGTGACGTAAACCATGACTCAGGCCAGTCTGAGTCATGTCCACGCACGCATCTGTGTTGTGTCTGTGAGAAGAACTATACTGCCTTAAGTATTCGTTCCCCTTACACACATTATTGTAGTGACACGCCAGTCTTAATTCATATCATTTAATATGATGTCAGCCTGCCCTTTGCAGCTCTAAAGCTTCAGCTCTTTTGGGAAGGCTCTGTTGCGGTTCAGTTAGGTTCTACAGCAAAACTAACTTGTCCAGGTGTTCATGAACCCTGCTTTGTGCATGGGTGGATCATTTTACTGGAACAGGAAGGGGCAATCTAACTACTGCGCCCCAAGAGTCAGGAACATGGAACTGTTCTAAATACCGTTCTGCTGGCTACAGCCAAAGCTAGACTCATTCACTGGATTGCAAGAGAGAAAGCCATGATCCGTCCCTCCAGGGAACCCTCCTCCAATGCTCGAGTTCAGCGGCGGCATGCTTTACACTCGTGGATCAGACCTTTTGCATTCCACTCGGTGATGTAAGGCTTGGATGCAGCTGCTCGGCCATGGAAACCCATTCCATGAAGCTCTCTAATCCCTGATCCTGAGCTAATCTGAATCCCACATGAAGTTTGGAGGTCTGTAGCCATATAGTCTGCTGAATGTTTGTGAGCTCTGCACAAATGAACCAACACATTGTGGCCGAGTTGCCGTCATTCCAAATTACTTCCACTTTCTTATAACAACGCTAACAATTTACTTTGTAATATTTTAAAGTTAGCACAGTTTTTGATAGACTTACTGCACATGTGCCATTCTGTCACGGCACCACGCTAGAATTCAAGTAGCCTTTGAGAGCAATCCTTTCTTTCTCTTGTTTCTGTAGAAGCAGCCTGCATGCCTATCTGCTTGGTATTATGCACCTGTGACTACTGAAGTGCTTGGAACACCTGAACTGACTGCTTTAGAGGGGTGAGTAAATACCTTTTGACAAGGAATGTTCATGAGAGAATGAGTGGCTTCGTGTCTTACCTGCTTCTTGGCGCTGCGCAAACCCATGATCTTCTCCACAACAGGCCCTTCAGCCTCAGTCAGATCCTGGAGCAACAAAAATGGACAAATACAGTTGTAGACTTAATTCTGAAAGGCACAGTGATTTACGTTTTAAACTTAAGGGGGAAAAAGGTCTATGAATATTTGCTGTCTGAACAGAAGTAGTTGTAGAAACATGGGATTTTAGATTACAATTGGAAAGCTAACTTCATGTGAACAGAGAGGCAAACAACTTTAATCTTTGGTCAGTACAAACTAATCGTCACTCAAGATAAACCAATTATGAGAAGCCCAGCCCTCACCTGTTGTTGTGAGGAGGATGAGGGAGATTTTGGTGTTGGTGAATCATCTCCGCTGTCGTCGTCCTCAGAGATCCTGAACTCCAGGTCCTCTGTGTACCTCTTCCTCTTCACCTGCCGACTCGAACGACGCTTCTGGTAGGAAGAAGCAGATCTGATTTTAAAATCATCAACCATAACGGACTGCGTCTTCCAAAAGCATTCAAACCCTTTGACCTTAATCACATTGTCACATTACTCAAGCGTTGATGTTTTTCATGAGGATTTTATGTGATTGGCAAAGACAAGGGGGTAGTTTAGGGGAAATATACTGCTTTGAGGGGTTTCCACAGATACAAATGTGCATCCATCTTCCTTCATTCTGATATCCCTCAGTAACTCCATGAGTGTGTTATTTATTATCAGTATAAATCCAGATGTTCCGTGAAGGCCTCAGAGGTTAGTTGAAGTCCACAAACAGCTTCATGAAGACCAAGAAACACAGCAGGAAACAGATCAGGGAGAAAGCTGTGAAGTTCAACTAGTTTAGCTTTGAAGACCTCACACCCCACTGCTCATTTACTCATCCGAATATGGAAGGGATGGCACAACTGCAAACCTTCCATGAGATCATGACATGGTCCACCGAAACTGAACGAAGCAAAAAAGAGCCATGACTGAAAGAAAGCACTAAGAAATCCTGTTTGCAGCATCAGCCCTGTGGGAGAGGGATGCTTTGTTCAGATGACATCAGGACCGAACTATTTGGCCTACTTCTAAACGCCACACTTTTCAGATTTCTTTTCGAAAAACAATTTGAAAGCCATGCATTGTTTTCTTCCACTTCACAACTGTTAACTACGTTGTGTTGGTCTTTATTCAAATATTTATAAAATGCATTAAAGTTTGCAAGGCACAGCGGCTCCTACAGAAATTCAAATCACTCAATCACTTAAAAAAAATACAGGGCTGACATCTAGTATAATTATTTCACTATTCCCTAAACAGCCTTTATTTTTATAATTCCTGTCCAATTAAGTCACCACGATGTTGATAATTTTAAGGCTTAAAATCTTGCCAAATAAAGAAAAAAACTACCAATGTGAGAATTTAAGGAACATTAGTTAGTGACGCAGCTGCTAAGGTGCCTTTCTGTTGGAAGCCAGGACTCTTCACGGGCAACAATGCGATTTGCTCATAAATCTGAGTCTGAGGAGGGGATGCAACCGCTTGCTTTTGTTCCTCTAATTAGCACTTCACATTTTGAGCGGGCCTTTATAAAGAATGCTTCATGGCACACATGCTCCTGGGGTTTGATTCTAAACAGTAAATCTGAAGCAAAATGTTTCCAAAATACATTGCTGGCTATAAAGTTGCTGACGGGGGATGACGACAACCTGACAGGCGGGGTTCGCCCGCGGGTCTGTCAACAAGGCTGGTGTACAACACAAACGTTCACTGGCTCAGTGCCTTGCCTACAAGCTGTGACCATGAGTGATCAGAAGTGGTTTGATGGCCTTCTGCTTTTTAGTCGGGCTTCCTGAAATCGTCATGTGTGTTTAGAGTTGTGATTTTTTTTTTTTTTGTATTTTGGAACTTCCTAAATTGACAAGGGACTGCGAGTTCTGCTGCATATTTCTTGCCTACCTGTACACCATCATCATCCTCCTCTTCAGGGGCAGAGGGCAGTGGAGACTTCACCTCCACATCGTCACCGACTGACGACTCTCTCTTCCTCTTGGCGTCCTTCTTAGCAGCGCTGGCCCCACCCTCTGATTCCACCTTTTTACTGCTGTGGGAAATAAAGGATTAAAAGCATGTAAACAGCAGTATTTCAAAAAGGTCAAAGAACACATCAAAGCTCATTCTTTAGAAGAGTACTACCTCTGTAGAAGACAACTAAACCTTTGTGTATGTGTGTGTCTGTATCCGTGTGTGTGTATAGCTGTCTGTCCCAGGGCAATCGCCATGTTTGATTTACCCATTTAGAAATCATTAGTGTGCCTCAGGCTCTGGCACACAGGGGGTTAATATGATGAAAGACTGCATGGAGGCATGGGAGCAAGATGGAGAGATACAGGCACAGAGAGGAAGCCAGAGGGGGGTCCAGAGAGACAGACAGGCAGGCAGACAGACCAGGAGAGAGAGAGAGGCCCCTGTGAGCAGAGGTGGGAGGAGCCCAGCTCTCCCCAGGCTTCCACTAATCTCTGGCATGGAGAGAAAGAGGAGCTGGCTCCATCTGCGAGTGTGTGTGCATTAACACCACAGAGGTGAGAGGACACTCAGCAGCCATCCTTTGTCTCTAGTACAGCGCATCTTAGAGCTCTCCTTTATTGCTTGGATCTGGATTCTGATCAGCTACATTTTAGGTCAAATTTGCAATTCATCACTTGCTTATATTCTTGCCATTTTTAGAACAATGCCAGGCTTATTAGACAGACGTATTTTTCTGCAATGATGATTTTCTATTACACGCTACAGTACAGTCCAACTCTGCATGACTTCCGCCTCATTTTTCACTGCAGAGAGGATCATCTTGACATGGAGGATACGCTTTTCATCATTGCAGCACGTGTGAAGCTGTGGTGACAAAAAACAACTTCACCGTGTCTACGTTTTTATACGACTGAATTAGCAGATACATTTCTTCTAATGCCTCGTTTCCACTGAGCAGTACGGCGCGGTACGCCATTTCCAATGTTTAAGCGGCCCATACAACACACCCATACAATTCCTTGGCCCCCTTCAGCTTAGGTCCATAGGACAAGGGTAGGTACGGTTAGGGCGGAGCTACTGGTGCCACACCTCACAGTCCATTGATTGGAGGACAGAAAAGCACAAGACATAGCAGTGCATCACGTTTGTCGTCGCATTAGTATGATGCCACGTTAGGGTTTAACCTCGCCTGCCCAGTTAGAATCCAACTGGAGGGGGAAACGCTCTCCTGAATACGGCAGACCAAAAATAGCATATCGAACAGCTCATTTACACTTTCAAAAAGTACAAATTTGTACTGCACGACTTAATTTCACAAGGCTTTAAATTTGAATTACTTGTAGTTTTTAACTTCATTTAAAAAAACGTTGACTGCTATGACTATGACCTAATATTTTTTAGTCATTGTTCCACTTGTTTTACTTATACACAGTTTAGGCTCCTGTGTGTTAGAAATTCCTTTTATACATTAGTTTTGAGTTTGAAGGTTTTTTTAAAGTGTTACGGAATCCAAGGTCCCAACCAGAGGTATACCAATATAATCGGCCAGCTGATAAAGCCACTTTTCACCTCGTTGGAAGATTGTTATGGTGTGTTCTTTTGACTTTGTAGCTGGATTTGCCAGATGGAATAATGACAAGAACATGGCCTTCTCTGACTGGGTAGGTTGACGCTCATTGAGCTGCCCCAGAGTTGAGCATTAAATAAGGCTGCCTTGCATATAAAGTGAAAGTTGCCCAAATAAACTACTTATTGTGTCAAACATAGCACAGCAATACCTCTATTTATGAGTATGTTCCTTTAGTGTTGACCACATACAATGGAAAGAAGTGCAGTTTTATTAGCCTTCATTGCTAATAGTAGTTGGGACCAAAACAATTGGCAAATCTCATTGTTCTGCGACTAGAGGGCCCTCCATTCAGGTGCGACACCCAGATCTGAGCTACAAGAAATTGAACACAACTGTAGCTGATATTTGGCAGTGCTGCTGTGTGTAAACATCAGGTTAGTGAGAAATGAGGTCTGAATGGCAGAGGGTCTCAGAGCAAATAGCTCGAATGTTAACATCTGCACGGGGTAAAATGCCCCTGCTTCAGGGGCTGTGTTCTGAGAGACGCCGAAATGTCTCCACCACGAGATCTATAGAAGCTCCTGCTTTAGCCAGAATAATAGAACATAGAGATTCAATTCTTGAAGCAATCAGCAAAACTATTTAAAAGGTTAAAAAAATAAAAAATATTAAGCATTGTATATCTTGATTGATTACATTTGATCATTCATATGACACGAGTAAAAACAAAACAAAAAGAATTGGGGAAAAAAGCACGGTTTTATGATTTTAAAGTTTCAGACAACTTGTTGATGCTAAAAGGATCCCTGTGTAATGAATTTTAACAAACTTTACCACTACTACCTACAGCATTTTTTTTACTGACTAGAGAAAAACAGGGTCACCAAAGGTAAAAATTTGTATTTGTAGAGCATTTTTGAGTAGAAAAAAATTATTTTATGAAATTAACATAGCTGAATGATTTCATCAAACAGTTGTTTGTATTTGGGATTAAAACAGATTGTTCTAAAAACATGGCCCTGGATCCAAGACAGAACCAGCTCCCCAAGTCCAGTGGTCGAAATGGGATCATTTCCACTACAACACAAACACTGCATTATAGCTTTAGGCCAGACGGAAACAATTGTTTGTCCAACTAACCTTCTCCAAGACTGGCGTTGAAACCGTGTGTGAGTGTGTGTTTGTGTGGGGTTTCTGGGCTGAGGCTGCCCTCTGCAGAACTGTACGCCAGGATCCCTCTTCTCCACTGTGCCCCCCCACCCCCCTCCTGCTCTCTCTCCATCGCTCACCCCCTCTCTGTCCCTGGGGCCCTTCTCCTTTCATCCTCATGCCAAGAGCAATCACCATCTCCGTGGTAACGGCTGGTCATGTGACCTGCACCTGTTCCTCTGGCTGGTCGCCACACGCTGGAGCCATCTGGCCACACACACACACACTTCTCCACTTGGCTGCCTTCTCCCCTCTCTTCCTCCTAGCGTCTTCATGGCCTCACTTCCTAACTGCAACATCACCTCTCTGCAGCCCTTTCTGTGCGGAGCATCTCTTCAGCCCTTATCACACCATAAGAGCTATAGGCGAAAGATTAGTGAATCAGAGTAATGAATCAAATCAGGACAACAAAGTAGATTTGAGCAACTTTCTTTTCCTAAATTGCGCCACCGTAAACATTTTTTGGGGGTTCAAATAAAAAAAAAGAAGTTTACGTTTTAAGAAAATCATATACAAAGCACATGAGCATCTTGAGCAAGGCTTACAGTCACTATGTTTGAGGTTTATAATTTATTCAAGAGCCATATATATGGTGTCTTAGCTGTGATATAAATAACATCTATTAAACTTGACCAGCATGTTTTAGTATACATCCTAATTTATAATACAACCTTAATTTTCTGCTTCTGTACTTTCTATGGTCAGTTAAGATGACAGGATACCTTTCAAGTCAGACTCACCCAGCTCAGTAAGCATATTTCAACAAGCCCAAATAAACTAGCTGACTTGCTTTTTCAATCCACTTACTGCAGAAGATTTCAGATATGCTTTAAATTAGAAATCAAGTGCTACCACAGTTTTTTGGGTTGAGACTTTTAAAATATTATATCATCCAGTCATTTACGTCAGTGTCATTTTACCCTCTACTAGAAATTTAGCAGACCAATATTAGAAGTAGGAAACTGTTCATAACATTGTACTAACAGGTGAACAATGTGTACATCACATTCACTTTGAAAAGTAAAATGATTTTCAATAAGTCCTAAACTACAAAGAAAAGCACAAACATTAAAGGTAAACCCAATGGAAGTGCTGCATCTCAGCATGGCTCTCTAGCAGTACCATGGTTATAAAGAGAGCCCTGCAGAGGACAGTGAGGGGAGCTTAGAAGCTAACTGGAGCATTCCTCCCTGCTCACTTACTCACTAGAACCAGGAAAGTAGAGCACATCACCCCAGTTCTAAAGTCCTTACACTGGCTCCCTGTAGCTCAGAGAATAGACTTCAAAATACTCATATTAGTTTATAAATCAATGAATAGCTTAGCGCCAAAGTATTTTAAAGACTTGTTCTCACTATACCAACCCTACAAAACACTCAGGTCCTCTAATTCCAGTCTAATCAACATCCCTAGAATAAGAAACCGAAACATGGAGAAGGAGCTTTCCGTTTCTAGGCTCCTCTAATCTGGAACAAACTTCCAGACAACTGCAAAGCTGCTGAAACACAGTTCTTTTCAATCCAGCCTAAAAACCCATCTGTTTAGAACTGCCTTTGAGTAATGCTTAAATGCATCATGTCTTGTTGTATGCTTTATTGCCGTTTCTATGTAAAGCACCTTGAATTGCCTTGTTTATGACAGTGTGCTACACAAATACAATTGCCTTGCCTGGAATATTTGAGTTGCAAGGAACAAACTAATAATGAAAAACACACAATTTTACAATTCAGTGGCAAATACCTGCCATTATTTTCTCTCCCTTCTCAAATATGTCACTGGTGTAAACTCAGTGTATAGTGAGGCCATTCACACATCCAAGTCAGCTATGGGGCACGCTGGACATCAACAAGGAAGCCGAGGTGATGCGGTCAGATCTGGATAGAGCAAAATAGGAACTGGAGCAGCTAGGTAAAATATGAGCAGTGATGGAGACAGGAAGAAGACTAAAGCAAAGAAGGGTGGGGTGTAACGGACACCTGCTGCTGTGATGACTCATAACACCAAGCCTCCATAACCCCTCCCCTGTTCAATAAAAAGAAACATAAAGAGGGCCAGAAGGCAACGTACACACAAACATGTCCGTGTGTTCAAAAAGTGCCACATGTGCATTCACGTCTGCAGACATGCACAGAGCAAGGGTGCCTGCATGCAGGTCGGGCCTCTTTGTGTATTGCAAACAAAATCACCCTTGCACATACGAACACACAGAGGGAAGGGTGTGGCAGCTGAGAGTGGTGTTATTTATAGATGTGCTTCCTCAGAGAGGTAGACTGAGGAGGCGTAATGGGGGGTGGGGGGGGGGGGATGAGGATGGAGAGGAAAGGCAAGGTCAGAGGAGAGCAGTTAGCTGACTGGACAAGTAAACCACCTGATTGTCTCTGCATCGCTCACACCCACTCATGGACAGCTCAAAGCAGCAGGAAAGTGCACAACTAAGAACTCCCTCTGTTGTGTCTTTAATTTACAATCAAATTTGATTGTGCACTTTTGCCATAGTGATTAAGTGTACTTTTTAATTTAAAAAAAGAAAAAAAAAAGGAATTGTAGGCATGGGACGGTTATTGATACCAAGGTATACCCAGGTTTTAGAACGCCATGGTTTGTGGCTTAAAGTGCCTTTATTGAGATGCCAAGAAGAAATGCTGCACAGAACATGCACTACAGGTTTGCACTAAGTTTGGAAGCAACATTAAATTTGGACAACAACAAAAATAAAAAATCATAGCTTCATTGGTATGCTTTGCAGAAAAAAAATAAAACAAAACATGAGTCACAGTAGTCACAACAAAATGTTCTTATACTTTAGAGTTAGATTTTTTCAAAGTAACCTTCTCTGGCCGTAACAGTTACAGGGCATATATACCATTTGTGGTTTGATTTGTTTTTATACTTCTGCAATGAAGAAGTCGAGACTCTCTCAAATCTCAACTTTAAAACTAATCTTTTAACATTTCTTCAGCAGTAGTTGGGTAAATCACTGCATGTCTCAAGGGAAACAGAAGAAAATTGTGCAGATAAGCAAAAGCAAAGAGATTATGTAGTAAATCCATCCCAATCCACAGAACTCACTCGTTTTGGTTTTTTGAAATGGCATTGTGAACTAAAACTTAAAGTTGCTTTCAAGTGTTTATTCTGAAGTGCAGAGTACCTGCACAATGCTGGTGAGAAAGGTGAAAGAAGGCTCCTGCCTTTCCCCCCAAATTACAAGAAAGACTAAATCTGCTGCTCAGGAATATTTCCAGGTCGTAAAAACAAACACATCATGGTGTGAGAAAAGCATAGAAGTGTAACTCACTGTTATATTGACGTTTCCAGGCTATGAGCAGCCAACCGCAGGCCAGCTAACTGAGCAGATAGTCTGACTAATTAAAAACTAATACCTCGCTATACTCCCAGTTTTATTCTATAAAGAGTAGAACCGCAAAAAAAGTGTATATTATCCTATATTATAACCATTTCTACTTATAAGCCCATAATAAGCCTACTAGGTGTTCATTCTAAATTTTTTACTCAATTATCAAGATGAAAATTATCAATCATCAAGATGAAAATATTGACTATATGGTATAGATAAAATTATAACAGGGAGTGCCAGTAACAAATGCAGCATAAATAAATTACCAAAACGCAACTAAACATGCTAATAAAAAAGAAAAAGCAGAGCACTCACGTACACACCATTATCCTGATTTCAAAGTCTGCAAAGAGGCCTATAAAAAATAAACTGCCTGGTGTGCAAACTGTTGTTGCCCTAACTTATTCTGCAAACGCTTTGCTGACAAAGTGTGACTTCTGAGAATGCCACAAACATGTCAATAAATGGTAGTGAAACCCAAAAAGCAGCCTGTGCTCAGATGGTTTTACAGCACAGCCCAACATCCCGTGTACACCCATAAAGTAAAGCCTTCCGTCTTCTCTATGGTGGTTTATTTGTTCATACAGAAATGCAAATACAGCAAACAGAAAAAAAAAGAAAACATACTGCAGTGTGGTGTGGCAATGAGACAAGAAAGACAGGGGGGAAAAAAGTTTAGGTTTGCAGCGCGTATCGCCTGCCCAAAAATCTAATGGAACATGAATGCTGGCAGCCCCCAAAAACTTTTTTTTCTTTAAATGCGCCACAGAAAAACAAAGGTTTTTTGTTATGGCTTTAAGATGCAGTAAATGAGGCTTTGAAGGAAGTGATCAGATTTAGGAAAGAAGTCCTGCTGCTAAGAACAGCAAAGAAAATATCCCTACCTAATGGCAATTTAACATGTAAAACTTTGAAATGATGTCTTGTCATTAAAAAGACACTTGTTAAAAAGACCTGAAGGCTTGTTTATGGAGAATGAGCTATGACTAATGGAGAGCTCAAATTCAAAAAGCCATGCCAAATTTCTTCCAAAAAACAAAAAAACAAAAATGCTCTGCTGTCTTGATTATGTATTAAGAAAGTCTTTGACTGGAATCACAACCTGACAAAGATGATGGAGGAGAGGAAAAATGACATGCACCATCAGGAAGGAGAAGGATTTGGGAGAGGAAGAAATAAAACAGAAGATAAATGGGTGATAGGAGAGGTCCACCATTTTAGAATAGGAGTGAATGGCCAGCAGCCATTATTATGCTAAATTAACCTGGGAGCTCCAGGCCACGGCTCAAGATGGAGGAAAGCCTGACAACAGATAAGAGCCAGTTTAGTTTACCAACACACACAGGGCTGAGAATGGACTCCCCACCCCCACATTTCCTCTGCCCTCACACACACACACATACACACACACACACACAGCTGGGGCTGTGGAGTGGTCAGCAGCATGGTCCTCATTATCATTAGACGCCATTTTCTGCCACAAAGATTACCAGCGACCCCTCCCCCCTGACATGCATGCACTCACTAAAGTCCAGCCCCCTCATCTGCCCCACCTCCACGCCCCGACTCTCCTCCAGTGGCCGGCGCATGCAAACATGTACACACCCACCAAACCTCCCCCAGTGCTGACCCCCTGCCTGCTGCTGCGGCCCTCCTCCTCCATTGGGATAAAAAAAAGGCAGAGAGGAAAGAGAGATGAGAGAGACTGAAGGACATGGGGTGAGAGCGAGATGGGGGCCGTCCTGACACATTCCTCGGTCCTATCAAGTTTCCACCTTCACAATGATGTGCTGAGCCTACACAAACACAAACGCCCTGAAGCTCTCTTCAGTCCTGCACTCCTTAGATTATAGACTTTGTGAGACAGAGTACAAAAACCAGAGATGCGGCAATCAGAATTTTGTGGCCAATTTCTGGGTTTTGTAGAGCTCTGAACTGCCGTTACAGATATTAGTCAACTCCACTTTGACTCTTGGAGCTGTAATATTAAACTTTTCATTGTTTCTACAAAGAGAGCATTTAAATACTAGAAGCAGTTTAACTTTAATTTTAAAACGAAAAAATTACTATAGAGAGGCAAGTTTAAACAGTCTTTACTTTCATAGATTAGCAATTAGCATGGTTAGCATAGCATAGCTAAAACAGCAGTCTCTGTGCGTCTGCTTTGGCAGTGGGTCTCACATTTATGCTTCTGACACCCCGTTTTACAGTAGAAGACCTGCTGCTAGGTTCAGTAACCAAGCATTTCTAATTGATCAATAAAATACGTACCATGACAACAGTCAATGTATCGTTTTGTTTTAATCTCAACATTTATAGCATAAATAGAGTTTACCCCAAACAATTTTATAATGAAGTTTTAGTTTCCAAAGAGGATCTGAAGACCATCTCGACTCTACACTTGCAATGTGGGACACCAGCGCAGCCCAGGCCCCAGGCTTTGGGAACCACTGCCCCAGAAAACGAAGGGCCTTACTTTAAATTTTCAAAAGGTTGCCTACATTTCTGAATCCAGTCTTTTCCATCACAAACAGAAGCTGAAAGCTCAAGTGGAGAAAACAGAGCAACTTTGCAGTAATGTGTTCGGCCTTCCTGTTATCTTCCAAATGTAATGTTCTCCCACAGCCTAAATAGACAGAGATAAAATCTCAGATCTCTGCTTCATCGGACTTCATTTTAAACCCCTCACTGGTAACAGTCAACTTAAAGTCTCCTTCCTGAAGTGACACCTTTTACACCAAAGAGAGTTGTTCTCATTGCAGCCGATTGGCACTTTCATATGATACGTTTACAGAGTGGATAAAAGTTGTATTTTTCAGTTTCTCACCAACTGGTCACCAGTCGGCACCAATCAAATTAAAAATCATCTGATTCTGGTCAAGAGAAGATGTCTCTACCAAAGAAGGAAACAAAACAAAAAACTCAATATCCAGACAGAGTAATCAATACATTTGGGAAACAAAAGTACTTCATGTTTGCTGCCTCAGAAAGTAAAAAGGATGTGATAACAGCAGTTAAAAAGAGTGAGAAAAGGCAGAGATAGGACCAGAGAACACAAAGTAAATAAAGGCAATTTCCACAAAAACTGATAAGAATTACATGTGCGGTCAATCGAATCCATCTCTGCTTTAACCATTCTTTGTCATTATCTTAACACAAAAGATATAAACGGCAAAAGTTTTTTTTGTTTGTTTCTTGATCATTCAACAGTGAGAAGAATTAAATATCCCATATTTAATGTGTGGAGAAGTAGGCCGACAGTAAATTTTTCCGACTAGGAGGTGTGAATTCGGAGCCCAACATATCCAACTGATCTGTGTCATAAAACTATTGTTCAAATACAGTGAGCCATTAAGTAACGTGTTCCTTCGCTATAATGAGCACACACTGTGGTGTATTTTGACTCAATCCCACATACACTCTCCCGCTGGCAGAAATGCTCCACAGAATCCAAAATGTGTGTTAATTCACCACCACAAAATCCTACTCGAGTCGCCTAAATAATTGCTCCGCTAATAAACGAGAGATTTACTTTGAAAGGATAATGAACGTTTAAAATGTTTAGAACAAGTGTCACCAAGTCTGTCAGTGACACTCCCAGAGGGGTGACAGACAAGAGCTTCACCTCCCACCTGGAGCTTCAACCCTGCAGCTCAGCGTCTGACAGAGCGTTGGATGAATATGACTGATACTTGGATCCATCATGGAGCCCCTTGCTCCATGCTTCGCCAGGCTCTGTGATCAGAAAGTCACACCCACATAAACACTGTGTGCCACAGTTCACAGCTCAGAGGTTGTGACCCTTTCAGTTCCCCCTGGTTGGTCACATGAGTGATGGATACAGTGTGTGTGCGTGTGTATGAGTTTGTGCGAATCAAGTCACTTTAAGATTCCTTTAGCAACAGATTTTCAATGCAAGCGCATTGAGATTTTCTCTGCTGCACCAAATAAATCTCACCTCTTTGAATATCTGTGATTATGATGTGTGGGATAGAAAGAAGTGGCAGGTGAAATTAATACGCAGTGCAATTTCTCAGTTGCTAAATACATTTTAGGAGTTTGAGCCTTATATGGTATAATAAAGCAGCATCTGTAGAGGAAGTTGCTTGTTTCACCAAGTAGCCTACACAAAAAGGTAACGTTTCGGTGAAAATCATTCAAACTCACTTTAGGTATATTTTGTAAATATAACATTTCATGGTCAGCTTTGCTCCATTTTGCAAATTATTTAATCAAGAAACATTTTCCATGCAAACATGTCTCCGATTACCTCACATAAGCCATAAAGCAACCAGTTAGTTTAATTTCAGCAGTTGTGTTTCCAGTTTTTCCCTTTTTTATTCAGACTGTTCAATTCAAATTCCTCCTTCAAATGGGTTTATCTGTGTTCTGTGCTTCTGAACCCTAGTAAAATATGGCAACATAAAAAAAAAAAAAACATGAAAGCTGTAGGTGAAAACAACTGAGGTAGTCTGAAAGGGTCGCTCTCAAAGCAAGGGGGAAGTATAAACAGATTGGTGCCGGTTGCAGTTCTGAACATGGTCATCGTCATCGCTGTTTGGTTAACCATCCCACAAATCATTGCTCTGAAGTCATTTGAAGCAAACCGGCGCAAATACATTAGGTTGAACCCCTTGTTAGTACTGCAGTCAAGACCGCACCATTAGAGACCAAGACTTTATCGAGACCAACGAGTACTGACAAGGCCAACACCATATACAGACCCTTTCCCAAAAATTTGAATATCATTGAAAAGTTTATTTCCATAATTCCATTCAAAACGTTAAGCTTCATAGATTAAAGATTCATGGCCCAACTTTTCAATTTCAAGTGTTTAGTTGCTTTTTTGTACATAATTTGGGCTTCCAGCTCATAAAACCCACACAAACAGGAAATCAAAAAATTTGAATCCTGTGAAGAATCACCATTTACTTCCCAGTTTTTGTAGAAAATATACAAAAAAATTTGGATTACATCAAATCACTCAAAATATGGTACTTTGAAAACGGTATGTCAATCTTCAATACTTGGTAGGGAATCCCTTTGCCTTAAATCACTGCCTTGATAAGCCATGGCATTGAGGCAATCAGCTTTTGGCATTGGCTCGGAGTTATAGAAGTCCAGATTTCCTTGATGCTTGCTGTCAGCTCTTCTTCGTTTTTGGGTTTGGTGCCCCTCATTTTCCCCTTGATAATACCCCATAGATTCTCAATGGGGTTTAAGTCCGGCGAGTTGGCTGGCCCGTCAAGCACTGTGATGGCATGGACATCAAACCAGGTTTTGGGTTTCTGGTGTTATGGGCAGGGGTCAGGTCCTGCTGGAAGATTAAATCTGCATTTCTATAAAGATCTTCAGCAGGAGTCATGCAGTCCTCTAAAACCTTCTGGTAGACTGATGTGGTGACCTTGGATTTAAGAAAGCAGAGTTTACCAACACCAACACCGGACATTGCACCCCAAATCATGACTGACTGGATATTTCACACTGGACCTCAAGCAGCTTGGGTTCTGTTCCTCACCAGTCTTCCTCCAAACCCTTGGACCTTGATTCCTGAATGAAAGGCACACTTTACTTTCATCAGAAAAGAAGAGCTTGGACGACTGGCCAACAGTCCAGTCCTTCTTCTACTTGGCCCAGTTGAGACGCTTCCTAAGTTGGCTCAGCCTCAGAAGTGGTTTGACCCGAGGAACCAGACAGTTGTAGCCCATCTCCCAGATGCGTCTGAATGTGGTGAATGTTCTCCGTTTGATAATCCACTGAGGCCCACGGTCATCTCTTCTGCTGGTGCATCTTCTCCTGCCACATTTTGTCCTTCCAATAGATTTTCCATTGATATGCTGGGACACAGCACTCTGAACAGCCATCCTCCTTAGCTATGGACCTTTGTGGCTTACCCATCCTATGGAGGGTATCAAAGATGGTCTTCTGGCCAGTTGTCGAGTCAGCAGTCTTCCCCATATTGAACCTAACTGAGACAATTGAACCAAAGTGAAGCAATTTAATGACACCTGGGAAAAGCTGTGCAAGTGCTTTGAGTTTAGTAGATGAGTAGTGTGTGACACTCAGTTTAAAACATTTATGCCCTGTAAAATTTGGGCTGATTTCTTCAAAGTATTCAAATTTTTGGAATTCCTGTTTTCGTGGGTTTTATGAGCTGGAAGCCCAAATTATGTACAAATAAACTAAATACTTGAAATCGTTTAAGTTGTGGGCCCTGAATCTATATTTATGGAAGTTTAACGTTTTGAATGAAATTATGGAAATAAATTAACTTTTCTATGATATTCTAATTTTTTGGAAAGGGTCTGTATATCAAAGGAAAATCATAAAACAAAAAAAAGGGAGCGTTTTAAGAAAGTTACAATAAAACATGATAGTTTCAAAATAAATTAAGCACATTATTTCAAACCGCATGAACTCTGTCCTCTCAGCCGCTCGGTTCTGAGCTCTTTCTTTCTAAATGGGACGATCAGAGTTTGAGTCTGGTTTTCCCGTATACCCGTCTCCATCTTTAATCTGGACCCTGGAAAATCCTTCACTTGCAGACCACAAAATATAATTTGGAGCATTTCAGACTTTTCTTTTTTCAAAAATGTAGACTAACCATAAATAAATGTTACACATGTCAGAGTGTTAATCAGTTGTTTGTAATTTTGTCGGCTCAACATGCAAAATATAATCACAAGTAATAAGAAAGCGAGAAGAAAGGAGGAAGATAATGTTCTGCAGAGTCTGTCTGCAGCAGCACAGTCGGATGAAATGCAACATGAGCATACAGACTGCAGTCGTTTTGTATTAACATCAGCCATCTATCTGAATTAATACCACATATAAAAGTGATGTGGGTCAGGGTTGAAAGAAAAAATTGAATTGTGCTGTTCAGACTGTCAAATAAAACAATAAGGTCCAGGCAAAAATAGTTAGATTTGATGCGTATTTGCCTGCAGTGTGAACGTAGATGTATAAAAGAAGATGCTTCACTCTTTAACACAAACCGACACACTGCAGGAGGGCCATGGCATTTATATAGTCACTGTACTGTGTCACTATGTGGGTCTCGGGCCGGGTTGTTATGGAAATAACCATGGATAACCGGTACGGGTCAGTATGTGTTTTTCCTAATTGGACCGGTGCAGGAGCACCCACTGGCAGACCTGTAAATCGGTGCCTAAGGCAGCTGCAGTAAATCGTTACACTACCAATGATTTTACTTTATTAGCTTATTTTGAGAGGGTCCTTTTTCACTTCTACCAGTAAGGCAGGGACAAAAAGCCTATCAGCATTGGTCTCAAGTAGTCTTGTTCAAAGAAACCCTGAGTCCACCCTGTCAGAGACCGAGTAACAAATGCCCTGGATAACAAGACGAAACCAAGAAGCTAAAAAATGGTCTTGAGAAAGAGACCAATTGAGTACTACAACACTACCCCCTTGCAACTCAAATGCAGCTGGAAAGCTTGGTGGAAATCTGTAGATGTTTCTT
This sequence comes from Valencia hispanica, assembly GCA_963556495.2. NCBI lineage: Eukaryota > Metazoa > Chordata > Actinopteri > Cyprinodontiformes > Valenciidae > Valencia > Valencia hispanica. The sequence goes on from OY747712.1 coordinate 34,593,872, forward strand.
GGCGCCACAATGCAAGTATTGTGCCTCTTGTGATGTCATCAACTCAATCACTACAAAAGGAGAATTAGCAGTTGATTCTTCAGTTCACTCTTAAAAAAAAAAAAAAACTATTTAGGAAAATCCTCCAATTGAGATCCAGATTTCATTACCCTGTTGTGTTTAAATAAACAAACCACTATAAACAATATTAAGGAGTTTCAGCTGTTCCTACCTGGTTTTCTTGGGAGTCTTGGCCTTGGGTGTGGTGCTCTTGGCTTTCTTCTCCTTGGGCTCTTTGGGAGTCTTGGGTGTTTTGGGGGTCTTCGGGGTCTTGGGCTCTTTGGGCTCCTTGCCCTCGGTCTTCTCCTTTGGTTTCTTTTTCCGCTTCTTCTTCTCCTCCTGCGGCGGCAAACTCCCTTCAACAGTTCCTGTGCCAGTAACTTGTTCACTTGCATTGCTTCCTGTTGCAGGAAACTTAGACCTTAGGTCTTCATCTCCTCCTTCCCTTGCGTCTTTCTTGCCTCCATCTTCTTTATCTTCTTCCACGACTTTAGCTTTCTTTTTCTTCTTCTTTTTTGGCTTGCTCTCCAGATCAGTAGGCTTCTCTGTGCTGATAGGCTGGCGGGGGGATCCGGCACCAACCGTTGGCCTGTCAGGAAGCATCACTGAGGCATCACCTGACAGGTCTGAGGGGGAATGCTGCTGGGTGAAGAAAAACGACACTTTTAATGACTTAGAAACTTTTGATTACAAAGAAATTATGGACGAGCTGTGTACAAATTAAATTTTCAACCAGTGTCACATAAGAAAACACAAAGGCACACACACAACCTAAAATTGTTATATTTTACATGATTCGATGCTAAAAGTAAAGGAGGACTGTAAATACTGGTTCTACAAAGTTTTATTCAGTGATTGAATATTAGTTTAGTCAACGACAGAAAATATGTATTCTTGCCGGCTAAAATACAAGTATACAAACTGAAAACAGGACCATTTGTATATACATGGTAATAGTAGAAAATTTGTCTTGCAGGCCATTTCACTGAATCGAGTAATATTCAATCAGCAAAGTAGTCACTTTGAATTTTGATTAAAAAAAAACACATTTATTAATAAACAATGCTGAATTAATTGACAATGAATGTCCAATCAAAAACAAATCTGACATATATGCTACCAGATTTGTGTGTGCTGATCGAATTAGGGTCAGTTGCCAGTATCAAAGTTTAGGATTTTAGATTTTAAGTTTTATTTGTTTACTTTTCCATGTATTTTTCTTCTCCAGAGAAACCGTACCAAACTGAGTGTCTGATACCGTTCCATGCCTCCTGCATTTGTTCTGCTTCAACACCAGGTTGTCAAATCAGCCTGTCAGTCGGTACTGATAGACTGAAAAGGGAAGGTAGAATCAGTCAGTAATGGCAGCCAACAGAGCACAGGGGTAAAAAGGATCATCTTCCTATCCATCCATGAGCATGGCTGCCTTCTCCTCGACTCCCTGTTGCTACAGTTCCCCCCCCCCCGCCTGCCTCGTCCTCCAGCAGGCTAACCTTAGTAAACAAACTGGCTGACACCTCATTTTTCCTCTCCCTTCTCTCTCCTGTAGCCTAATCTCTGTGCTCCTTCTTCCTGCACCTCCTCTTTGCTCCCAAGTAAGCTTTCGGTGACAGGAAACTGGTTACCAGCTGTTGGGAGCCTCTCCAGCTGCCTGTCCTCCCCCTCCTCCTCTTCTCTCCCTGCCTACCTCCCTCCCGCTTTCTCTCTCTCCAGCTGCTCAGGGTCCCAGTAGCAGATGGGAAATCAGGCATCATGACACGAATAAATTATCTCCATACTTCAAAAAGGCACAGCGAGGGAGAATGTGTGTGTGCCGTACCACAGCCAGAGACACTATGCCTTTGAGAGTCCGTTGGTGTGCATGTTTAACACGTGTGCTTTTCTTTTCCTTTATGTGTGAGCATCAGCAAGTTTCCTTGTACACACAATCGCTTTTTCACATGGTGGAGGAAAGAGTTGGGATGCCATCACTGAAAGTTCACTTCCATCAGAAGAATGCTAATGTACACACAACCCCAGAAGTGCTGCAAGGTCACACATCACACAACCCCCTCCACGCAAACACCTGCTGACACACACGTAAACTGAGCCATTCAGACGCACACATCGGGGGAAGGGAGGGTAAACAGGAGGAGTGAAGGATAGAGAGACTGTAGCAGGGGGGGAAAGAGAGAGATAGAGAGAGATGGTGAGATGTGGTGCCATGAGATAAATCTGTCCTCCTGCCAAGCTCCTTAGGTAATCAATCACAGGAATGACAATGGAGATGCGCTGTGTGTACACAATAACACACACACACACTTCACTGCTGCGTCAGGTTTGGTGTTCTGCAGTATGAATTTACCATGTCGTTAAAACATGTCCAACAAAAGGACAATTCTATTGTCCTTCTACTTTTAAAACAAGTATAAAAAAACATTCATAACTTAAAGAACTGAAGTAAATGATCCAAACAGAACACCAAAGGTTCTCAACCATAATCACAGAATGTCCAAAACCCCAAAACCTTTAGGTCCATCCTTCCACGGTATGGATCCTCACAGCCATTTATTGTGTAACGATTCAAAGTCGGACTTGTACGACATGTTTTAAACTTCTGTTTTTTGTACTCCAACTATACGTTGCTGACACACACTGTCAAACAACTTGACCATTTAATAACAAACCAAGCTTGGGGGGGCGGGGGTAAGAGAATTTCAGCTCTAGTCAAAACTTTGCTGTCTGCTGCATCTCGGATGATAAAACAAGCACATCATTTGACTATCTTCTAAAGTAGAAGTCCAAAGGTCTCCCATTACCATGCTGCCTGTAAATGCTCTGCAGCCACAGGTGGACTTCCTCCCTAGCATGAAAACACTCGTACATAGAGACTACTGCCATTTGTGAAGCTGTAACAATAGCCTTCATTGTTCAGACAAAACTCTAGAATAAACCACACAGTTAAAAAACTCAACCTAACGTATAATCAACCCACATTTCTCCAACAAAGGCCTTTTATCGATCATGTATACAGGTGAAACTGGAAAAATGCAATGCCGGATATTTCAAGCCTTTTCTGTTACACTTTGAGCCTAAAACAATGAACCTTTTCACAATATTCTTATTTTCTGAGATTTTGAATTTGAGGTTTTCATAAGCTGTAAGCCATAATCACACTTATAACAAATAAAGGCTTGAAATATCACGCTTTGCATGTAATGAGTCTATATTATATATTAGTTTCATCTTTTAAGTTGAATAACTGAAATAAATGAACTTTTGCACGATATTCAGTTTTTTTCCAGTTTCACCTGCATTTAGAATTGGCTTTAAAACGTATATTGTGGGGACGGTGTGTGGTGTAGATGTAGAGCAGCTGCCCCATTTTCAGAGGCTATTAGTCCTCGACGCAGTGGTCCGGGGTTCGAGTCCCGACTAGGAGAACCGTTGCTACATATGTCCCTCTTCTCTCCCTGTTTCCTGACTCATTACTGCAAATAAAGAGCACTAGTGTCACAAAAAAACCTTTAAATATATATATATGTGTTGTGCAGCAAATACCAAGGCTAATGTGTGGGGGGAAAGCTTCCTCTTAAGTGATAACTAGTATCGGTGGAAACACTGAGGAAGCAGTTTATAGCAAAAAATATAATTATGCCAATATAAGGGTACCTTCAGCTCAGACAAGACAAGACATATTAGGTGGATTTTTATTTTTTACAAACAGATTAAAATGTTTAACAAATCACAAGCAGGTTAGAATGATCTAGTCCATGTTTTGACTGGACTGTATACTGCAATATTCATGCTTCGCTTAACCTATGACCATTCTAGTATTTAAAAAAATAGGTAATTTTTGGTTTCATAACTCTCAAATTGTGTTTCACATAACTTTTCTACTGTGGAATCATCCAGTTTGCGTTTAATCAGTTAAAACTTTGCTGGAATAGTCCCATAGTTTTGCGTTGATGGGATACTTTAAAGCAGATGACCCACTTGGACCTTTAGCACGTGCATGCACCTCCATTCATCCTAATTTTTTACCCCTTTCTCAGAGATCTGCATTTTTCTTGTCTTGAGAAGTAAGCGATGTGCTGGATTATACACCGTGAACCCAGAGAGGAAGAAAGAAACTGGAAAAAAAAAACAGTGATTTCTCAGAGTATTTTTTTGTAGGTTTGTATCCCTGTTGTCCCCGAGAGATAAATTATCCTAATGGGTAAAACAATTTATTAAAAATATGCATTGTCGTGACAAACCTAGCGGTATCATTGGAGCAAATGTAAACCTTTTGAAGTGTGCTCTATAAAGCAGCCACTTTAACATGTGAACAATGAAAAAAAAAAAAGTCATTGTGTTTCTTCCTCAGCTCATGAGCTGACCCATAGTGGGTTTTTTTTGGGATGCATGTTTGGTGGCATAATTTGAAATGGCGTATTATCGTCACTGCGGTCTGGGCTGCAAGCAAATTTCCTAGCAGACATCAGTGGGCAGGTACAGATGACGACACAGGCCTTGCCATCCAGCAGACTGGAAGGTATAAATTGTTAATTATTACCGTCACCTGAAGAAGTGAAGGAGGGGACCCCTTACTGAAAATCTCAAATGCCCCATGATTAAGTTAGATTCATGCCCCAAATGTCAGCTAAAGACTCTTTAATCCTCTAGCTCTGTGAGGACTTGTAACACACAAGCTTGCTAGCCATTTAAAGAGTTGTCAGCCACTGTTAGTTACATGAAATGGAAGCTACACTCATTTTGATACTCTACACTTATAGCCAGCAAAATACTCTTCATGTGAGTTTGAGGCTTAAACTTGTTTGGCTGAATGTCCCCGCAGCTGTTGTCCTTCCCTTTTTGAAGCTTTAACCTGAGACAAATGTTTACCAGCAGAAGAGAAGATAGAATGGGCCATATGCTAACAGAATAAATAACTTCCAATATTTTCATCAAAACAACATAATGTGCAGATGGCCAAAATGCATGTTGAACAAAAATAATTAATTCAAGCTACTACTGTTTCCACTCCCCTCTAGTTCCTGTTTAATACATATTAAAGCTCTTTAAGCAGGTGATGTGAAATTCCCCAACAAAAACATGATGAAATTGAACATTTAATATCCAGCTGCTTCCGTTCCCCTTCATACCAAGATTCAGTCAAACTGATCTACTGTGGATATTCCTAGAACCACTGATTTTGTTGAACACATTGCTTTAGAAGGAGCAAACATGACATTTAGATGGAACACAGGCAGGAGGAGGAATCCGGAGAACAATTTGTTTTAATTTGTCGAAACATGCCACAAAACCAGCAAAATGAGTAAATTAATTTGACCAAATAGAAATCAGAACAAGATGTGCCTAAAGAGAGAAGCGTTTCCAAGAAGCTGCAGAATCTTAGCGAGCTAAATAGTATAACAGCTTTCTGACTGTGAGATGAGTGTGGGGGGGGGAGGGGTGAGACAAGCATGTTATATGTCAACCAGAGTGCTGCACGCAACATTGTGTGTGTGTGTGTATTGGTGCGAGTTGTAGAATAAAGGTCACAGCGCAGCATTCTGCCGAAGCTGTGACCTTGAGATGCTGACGAAGGCCTGCGTGTGTGTGTATGTGTGTGTGTGTAATAACCATGTTTAGTGAACAGATGGAGCTTAGAGTACCAGACATGCAGTCATCATGACTGACTGACTGACCAGCTCAATGTGTGTGTGGGAGAGTGTGTGTGGCTCTTTCTAACAAGTGCATCATGAGATGAACTGCGTTTCTGTGCCCCACACTCACACCCTCTTTAACTCCTCTAGTGAGGCTCTCCTATTCCTCAAGGCAATTCGCCATCCTATTCTGGACCAAACTATCAATGCCTGTGTGTATTCGTGTGTGTGTGTGTGTGTGTGTGTATATATATCAACAGGGACCGGCAGCTTAAGTCGGGACGGTGCATGCGGCGCGCCCAGGCGACAAGTGGGGCTCACCAGTCAACCTGGCATCTAGGTCAGGAGTCCCGGATAAATTAAGTGTGACGGCTGAAATGTCAACCGCGGAAGGCGGCGAGCGCCGTCTTGGAGATGGGGAGTAATAGGCGAGGGTAGGGGAGCAGAGTGAAGAGAAAGAGGGGACTAGCTCTGTGTTTGTGTGGCCACAGGGCTGTTATTGTGCATGACTGGGTCAGTGAAGAAAGGGGGCTTTGAGCAACACAACAAGCTAATGGAAGGCGAGGGGCACGTGACGCAGGCGACTTCAACACACAAATGCGTCTATTAGAAATGAGAACTTCTCCCCACCAGCCCTCCTCAGTTTCACCAAGGATCCTATACTCCTTATCAGATGCATTACAACTATTTATTTTCACCATAAAAACGAATTTCCCGAACTTTCTATTGCACTCTTTAAGCGTGTATGTTCCAAAGTGATGTCCAGGATCAGGATGTTATGTAAATTACCACCGCTAATGCTAAGACAGTCAAGTTCCTTCTGCCAGTATGAAGCCACTTCAAGAACTAAACGAAATTAAAAGGCCAGGTTTACAGTGAGAATAAAACTGTAAACAGACCTGCACAGCATTAATAAACTTCAAACTTTATAGCAGTTATGATTTAAAAGCTAAGGACTTTGTGAAATTGTGAAACAACAATGCCATTTTCAGTCTGTGGAAGAGGAAAAAATGTCAACTGCTAAGAAAAAAAGTTGCTTATCAGTAAAAAGTAAAACTGTGGTTAAGGTTAAATACATAAACCCACTGAGGTTAGTTGATTCTTTACAGTGTTTCAATGTAAGCGCCCTAAAACTTTGAGATTTAACACAAGTTACTGGGTTTGCATGTTGCTAGCAAACAATAACACCAAACATTTTTGTTATATAATTTCAAGTTAATGGAAAATCTTCAACCAGTTTAAACTGGGAGATGACAAAAAGCTAACCAACACCCTTTATGTGTAAATACTAAAAGTACTATCACACAACTAGGACCGTTGTCTGGGGTAGATGTCTACCATTAGACCTGGTTCCTGCCGTAGTGGAAGAAAACTAGCCTGGTTCCTGGAAAAGGTTCCAGCAGTAAAATTTGACCTTTGGCGAGTCGGTCTGTCCCACTCTTTTCCCTTAGTTTTTCTGCCAATTTCCAAACCTTCTGAAACCTTACTAGTCATTTAGTTTGTCACATAAACCATCCGTGTCTTTTCTGCACATCTCTCTGCACATCTCACCACACAGCATTAGGTCAGTGATGATATCCCTGAAGTGGATAAGACAAAGTGAGAAAGGCAGACAAGTGGAGGGAGAGCGGAAAGAGAGGAGACGGGGAAGGGGGGGCGGACAGGAAGGGAGGTTCCCTCTATAGAAAGAGGGGGGGCTGTGGGACCAAGAGCGAGGAGAGATTATTCTGGTGGCGCCTCTGTGAGTGTGCATGTGTGTGTTGCACACGTGTCTCAGGATATGCAGCTCACAGGAAGCAAACAGCTGCAAGAATCCATTTCCCCACACACACACGGAAATACAACCACACACAGGACATACTGCAGCACACACAAAAGGCAAACACGCACACACAGACAAAACCCCAATGATCCCATCCCCGATACACCGCTGTGTTCTCAAATGTCATGTACACACACATTTATGAACCTGCGCGCACACACACTTCCCTTAGACTCCAAAACACACACACACACACACACACATTTCCCCACCCACATGAAAAATAAACATCGACATGAAAAACACCCACACACAAAAACAAATGCACACAGTCTTGATCTCTCTCACACTCGCAGCTTTGCTACCACATCAAAGCGTTTGTTTGATGGAGACTCACCTGTATGTGAGGCACTTTCTGTGGGGTAAGAGGGGGTGAGGAGAGTGGGTGGGGGGCGGGTGGCTGAGGTGCCCATGGGTGAGAGGCCTGGTTGGGAGGAGGGGGCGTGCTTTGCAGGTGGTGGGGGTGTGGGGGCAGATGCGTGTGCTGCGTCTGAGTGTTCTGGGCAGGTGGAGCTAAGCCCTGGTTAGGGGCAGGGGCTCCGTGTTGACCAATAGGCGGACCCTGGAAACCCATAGGAGCAGACTGCATGGGCTGCCCACCTCGAGAGGCCTGCTGTTGGGCCTGGAGCAGGCGCTGGTCACCCCCCTGGCTGACTGAGGCTTCATGAGGCCCTGGAAAGGGAGACGCAAGATGAAGAGTTTTAAATATACAGCAATGAGACTTTCAGATTGTGCTCCTCAGGGGTCAGTCTTAGTACCACTCCTATTTATTATCTATTTCAATAATATTGACAGTAATAGTACCAGAACAAAAGTTTCATTTTTATTTTGATGATAGCTATGTATCGGTCAGCATGCTAACAGAACCTTGGTCATTTTTATTCAATACTTTTTCAGGGTTCAGAAATCATATTTGTTTTCCAATACAAGTTTACGGGTTTTCTTCCTGACAAAACCTTTAAGATGTAGATGAAAAAGCTTCAACTGAGATAGTCTCTTTATTATTTCATTCTTAACACTTGATGGTGCTAGATTTATGTCTTTACTATATTTGGTGATATGATTAAAGGCTCTGTATACTGTTAATCACAAAGTTTTCAGAGAAATTTTTGAATATTTTAAAGACTCTGCAGTATGCTTGTGATACTCTGTTTTGACCACTTACAAACTGAGGCATTGATTTGTTTTAATTTAAAAAAGCAACGTTTTTTTCAAGTCTTCAGAACGACATTTATCAAAAAGTTAAAGTGGGTCTACTGTCTGGTCCCATGATCTTCTCTTGGTCCATTAGAAAGAATTCTGCATTGTAGTGGGCAATATAAACAGTATAAAGGTAGAAATGATATAAATGTAACCAATGGTAGAGATTTTGACTAAACTGGCCTACGGAGATTGTGCACTTTGATGATGTCATCCGGCTGTGCCTGTGTACTCTGTACCACGTTTGCAAGGAGGATAAATACTGATGTTCCCTGTTTGTATTTACACTTGATATTGAAAGTTTCAAAAAAAAAAAAAAGTTTTTCTCTGAACGAAAAAGAAACTTTGAACTTGAAGTGTTTTTAATTCAAATATGTGCAGCTTTAGATTTCTGCGATATGAAATGTATAAATAATAAGGAAAGCAGAAAGAAGGCATTTCTTTTTTTACATTTTGCATTACAGTTCAGTCGATGTTTTATTCTTTGTTTTCATAACATCTAGCTTGTATTTTATTTAAAATATCTTCCTCTTTATTTATTGTTATGAGAATTTTTATATAGCTTTTTTCGAATACAGATTTGTATTTATTTTTAATGCATTTTCTTTAAATGGTAAATATATATTATATATATATAGAAAAGAATATATCGCATTAACTATTGTTACCGCACATGCTTGGATTATATCGCAATATAGATTAAAGGCTATGATGCCCATCCTCAATATAAAAAATAGACAAGACCGTTTTATAGGCCCCCCTGGGAGTTGGATTTAGGACCAGTATTTATTGTCTATATCAACAACAGTGTTACCACTATATATATTTAGCTTTGTGGTGATTATATTTATGTTTTAAATCTACATCCAACCTTGCAGTTGGTAAAATCACATGTTAAACTTCAAAAAGGAAATCACATTCTGCCACCAATCCCCACTTTTTAGGGTTCACACATCAACTTTATATCCAGAAATAGAAACATATGGGCTTTTTTTGTGTCGCTGCTGCATTTATATCCATTTGTTAAGTGGTTTAAATTAGTATCTCTTCTCAAAGCCTACATGGGTTAGACATTTTATATCATGGAAGTTCCTGTCTTGATCTTTACTCCCTTCTGTCCTGCCCTGGACACGTATAGAAAACGTATCTCCTAAATGAATTTTGAAAAACACAAAAACAACAATAAGCAGGTGAAGTTCCTGCACAGATCACAGCAAACACTTGGAAAAAAAATCCCTCTTGTTTTCTTACAACTTTTTCCATTTCTTTAGGCCTCATCTTTGATCTTAAGCAAGATCCCAAAGAAACTTCTGACTCTTAGAGCAGAGCAGTCAGCTTTGGGGGAAAAAAATAGTTAATCTCTTAACTCTGTGCATTGTTTCTAAATATACCAGCACTCTCTCCTTATTTCCACCGCCTTAACAAAATCAGTGTGAATAGATATTCTCACCGGAACCAACATGGTGCCAAATGTTCTCAACCATCTGTCTAGTAAAAAGTAATAAAAAAAACTTGAGCTTTGTTTTGTATTTAGATACTACAACTAGAGCATGAGTAGAAATATAAAGGCAACACCCTTTAATTTTACTTTCTCAATACTACACTTGACCTAGCTGTCCATTTTCTTTTTCACCTACGAATTCAGAGAGATTGTTCGAAGTCAGCACCAGCGTCGCAGTTTGACGGCTCCTTACCTTGTGGTTGCTGGAGCCTATTTGGCCCGATTTGTGGTCCACGCTGAGGCCCCATGCCAGGATAAATCTGCCCTGCACTGGGAGGTATGTTATGGGGCTGCTGGTGTTGTGGGTGTGCTGCAGATAGAGAAGCTTGGGGAGTTCTCTGTGCATGGGTCATGGCGCTGGGTGGAGAATGCATTGCTGTGTATCCTGCAACATCCGGAGGCCCAGCTAGTCCTGCGCTAGGGGGTCGTCCCTGTTGGGGAGGAGGAGTTGGGGTTCCCAGAACCCGCAAAGGGGACATTGATGGGGGGGAGGGGTAAGATCCCTGAGCTGGGGCGGTGAGGTGGGACTGGGGTTGGTTTTGGGGTTGGGGCAGATTTGCAGGGTGGTTTAGGGGATGCATAGGCTGGCCTTGGTGTCCTGCCTGCTGCTGCATTGAGGCAGAGTGGGGCTGGTGGGGTGCAACAGAGGGGTATCGTTGTCCCTGTTGCCCTGGGGCTGAGCTCGTTCCCTGGTTGAACCTCTGGCCCAGCTGCCCTGCTCCCATGGCCTGGCTGGTGTTAGCGCTGACGTTAGCATTAGCCCCCTGGCCCATCCCAGGTCCCATGGCAGCATACTGGGGCTGATAGCCAGGGTACTGAGCACCCCCGAATGGTGCCATGCCCTGTTGGTGCTGGTGGGGGTGCGGAGGTTGTCTAGAAGGGGAGTGTGGGTATCGAGGTGTGTGGCCCATGTTAGGATAGTTCTGGGGCTGCGGCTGAGGCTGGGGGTGTCTCATCTGGACCCCACCCATCCCAACATGTCCTAAGTAGTGAGATGGGTCCTGAGCTGGAACAGGGGCCATGCTCTGTGAAGGGTAGTGTTGGTTCATGCGAGCTGTACTGGATGTAGGCGGACCCTGCATGCCAGCATAACTGCCTTGAGACATTTGGTAGCTTCCCATCTGGTTGGGACCAGCCCCTGATGGTGCTGAAGCCTGCTGATACACAGCTCTGCTCTGCTGCTGCGGGCCCCAAACCCCACCCCCACCTGCTCCTCCGGCCCCAGCATCACCCTGGTACCCATGGTGAGGGTTGCTAGAGTTAGCTGGGTTATTGTGGTAGTGGGAGGTCATGCCGTTCATGGCTGTGTTCACATTTGGCGAGCCCTGGCTCGGACCGTTCTGGGCCATCATCCGTCCTCCAGGGGCACCTGGTTGATCATAACCTGCGTAAGGGCTGTGCTCATACATTTGCCCCAGTTTGGACTGCCCAGGTCCAGCCCCGGTGCCATGAAGCATCCCTTGGTGGTAAGCCCCGTTTCCCTGGTGCTCGTGGTTCAGTGATGGATTTGGCGGCGTGGCAAGTGGGTTGGCTGGGCCAGCTGCTGACTGCTGGGGAAAGCAGTCTCCCAAACTATCCAATCCGTCTGAGAACAACCCTGCATCATCACCAAAGAGGCTCAACATCCCTGGGTCCGCCATGGCCGGGTGGTGGGCCCACAGATGGGAGTGTGCTGTGAAGTGAAGAGCTAACCACTAATTTGAAGCGTTCCACTCCATCGTCCTCATTAAGGTTCCTGGAGGAACAGAAACGGAGAAAATATATTAGTGGAAATATTTATAATGGCAGAGAGTAACTGTATTTTTTTTGTTTTGTTCAGTTTTTGTTTTTGGTATTCCACCTGTCAATTACCAGTCAAATTTGGAAATCTGACCCGTTATGATCTCTGACCGACTAGATAAACGCATTGCTGTTAGATATCGTTTTACTGTGAGAATCTGAAATTAACTCTTGCATTAAAAAAACCCAGCAATGACAGAAACAGTGCGGCCTATGATATTGTTAGTGCTCAAATGTTTGTTGCACGATTAAAGTTATGTTAAAAAGGTCAACATTTCCTGTTTTAATTTGCAAACTTAAAACTGACATGAGAGCATTTCCCTAGAGCACTTTCCTTACATATATCACACACTCTGAACACTTTTGAATTTTTCAAATAACCTGAACCAAAGGATAACTTCTCCATATGTGACAACAGGGAAAAGGAATGAAAAACTAACCTCCACACTGGGAGACACTCATTTGACATGAGCGTCCCCTACACCCTGCCCCCCAAACTCCAATTCACAACTAAACAAAAGAACTTCTTTCTTTGCTAAGAACACGCTTGGAGTCACCGAGTGTGGATTTTTTTCTTTCTTTTTTTATCAGTGCGCGTTAGAACAAAGGGCCGAGCAGATGCAGCCCTGTTTGAACAGCAGCAGCTGCCATCCAGCCAGAAATCAGCCTTCCAACGGGGCAGACAGACTTCTCATACACCAGTCAGTTGCTGCTTAGCTACTCACATGGCAGCCCATTCAAGAACTACTCCTCAGGCAGATGTTTCAAGACAACACAACTAACCACCTGCTTGCTATGTTTTAGACTTAAGAGCACCCCACCACCACCTCCTAGAAAGCAAACAGGAAAACGCATTCACTTTAGTGCAAAACAAGCTGTGTTAAAATTAGAAAGACCGATATGAATTTAATTGTCATCCTACTGATTCGGCAGCCCACGCAAGATCCCATTCTGCGTGAGCGAGAGGGTGAGGGTAGGTGGATTGAAGCATGCCTCAGTGAGTTTGAGTAGTGGAGAGCAGGACAGGGAGGAGGTGGGGGGAGGTTTGCTTGTTGCGTCGATGCGGTGCAAAAACAACACCCGAGCCAACTTGTACCGCTGCACGGTTTCCCTCCCCCTTGCACCTCGTTTCTTTCTTCCTCCACAATTCTCCCCTCCCACCCACTAGTTTTTTCCCCTCAGCCACTTATGGGTTCGTTACAGAACGCAGCAGGTATCGGGGGCCGAAACCCTCATTATTTCCTCAAACAGAGTGGGCAAACATTAGCAAGTTTCTTTTATCAATAAATATATGCCTAAATGTAATTATGTCCCCATTTAAAATCCATTTTCTCAAATTATGTGCTGTTGCAGCAGCAGCACCAACTTATTCTGAGGGAGCCATTTCAGGAGTGCTAGCAGTAAGGTAACGGCTAAGCTTGAGTCTCATGTCTGCTGAGATCCATTAATGTACAGACTGGCCACAAAAAAGACTGGGAAAACAACATCTCTCATTTTCCTAAGGCGGCAAAGGAAGGAAAATGATGTGTAAACTCTTTAAATAGTGTCAACTTTTAGAAATTTAGGAGAAATTAGTTAATCTAAAAGTCCGACATGTGTTACAGTGCCTTTATTCTCTCATCCCATTTAAATGGCTAGAAGGGCTAATTTGGTAGGTCACATTACATCAACCTGGGACATTAAATTAACATAAAAAAATAAAAAAACGAAGATTTTACAGTGCCAGGGTAAGAGCATTTACTTCTGTTGTGTAAACAGAATGAACCAGTCTTTTCCAGCATTACTTTATGAACCCAAAACAAGCCATGTTTAGTTTAATATGCAAAGAAACTGAAAGATATCCAAAGACACGTACAGATAGGGCTGTAATGAACAAAATAAAACACAGGAAATACTACGGTCAGCAATGTTGTCTTAGCGGGGCCTAAGCAGGACAATTTAAATTAAACAAAATAAAAAATAAAAAATTTTATCAATAAAATAATGGCTAATAACAGTCTCTCATCAGGTCTCTTAACTTGATTTGTTTTATTTCTAACAAACTTTCCTTTATAGTAAGAAAAAAGGTGTTTGAACAAAGGGCTGAATATAATTTTGTTTTCTGTGTACTTTAATAAAATTAGTTAATTAAAGAATAGTATAAAATGACCACGGCTGCCCTTAAAATAAATTTTTCTACATTTTTTTATCATGAATTACTAGATATCGATCAATATGACTTTTCTTCTTATGGATGTACTCTTTCTATATAGTCCAGCCCTACGCACAGATATAAATGCAACCTTTACTGAGCCCAGTACATAGCTTCCACAACGCCACAGGTTAGATTTCTAAAGAGGAAATGCAAGATTCAACAGGTTTCATTTTGCGTGGGAGAAAGATGTGCTCGGTCTGGCAAAAACTAAACCCGAGGGACATTGCCGATTTTAATTTTTAAAATATGTTTCCCAACATGTGGTAATGCCAGCTACAGTTGGACTGAAGCCTGAGTTTAGTCTTTCTGGATACGTGCACGGAAAGGTGATTGAATGGAGGAGGACTGAGTAGGAGCCCATAGTACCTTTTAATATAAATTTGCATTGCGTCAAATCATGAATACCAGGCAAATGTGTAAAAAATTCATGTGTGCTACATTAATATCACATTGAGATGCAGGATTTGGTCGTCAACTAGATATATGTCAAGAATTGGGATTGTGCCTATCAATGATATATTTGGTTCAACTCTAACAAACCATAGAAGCCCCCACAGAAGTTAAATGATGCGAGATGCTATTATGTGGACAATGTGGGTTAATAACCAATAACGACATGGTAAGATTCAACAATATCTCGACTGTACTTTCTAGAAATAGCATGTAGCTCTACTACATACAATATAGACCTTTTAGCTTTCTACATTCAAATGAGATTACGATTATTCAAAGGATCTTCACAGTGAAATATTTTTCTAAAAGATGGCACCACGTTGCAGAGTCAAACCTCTAATTGGAAAATGAACATCTTTTCAGCTTACTAAAAACAATGGGATTGAACCAAATCATCCTGTGGCGATATTAGCCTATTTCAATAAACATATCTGTCAAAAACCTGCAAAGACGAGCTGCATTTGAGCTTTCTCCAGCCATCCATAAATCACAATAGGAGACAGCGATATTCCACAAAGCTGTGAGTGTTCAACAATGAAGCCAGCAGTCCTGAAGAGGGCAGCACAACAAATAGGGAATATATCGTCATTGCAGTATCAGCGTGTGCAATAGTCAAATCGTAAAAGACTGTTTGGAGTGCAATAATGGCTAGCTAATATAGTCCGAGGGTTATGAACTTGCGTTTCAAGTATTAATGTAATATTTAGCCAGTTGGAAGAGTATCACAACAGCAGAGGCTCATAATGGACAAGTTACTTTGCCCCAAATGCTAAAAGTTAGTTATTGAAGCCTAGCTTTGATGGAGGAAATTAGAAAACGAGCATATATCTAAACCGATGATAGGATCGCAATTTTTATTAATTTTGGCACCATCGCAAGATCGTCTAATAAATATCACGCAGCTCGAGTCCTGGATGACAAAAGACGTCATACGGCATAGATGTTCAGTTCAGCCATCCTGTTATTGGCCGAGCAAGTTCTTCATATTTAAAGGATACATCTCACCTTACTCTTCTCATTTGAAATCATTTTTGAGTCTTGTTTAAAATTCTGTGGCTGGCTAGTCGCACCAACCATACGCCATCACTACATCGCTTCTTTGACAAATGAAGCAGGCTTGCCCACCCCTCACTTGGTGAGTCAGAGGCGGGATGACTTCTACCCCCTCTCGACACACTTCAGCCGTCCTTTAAGTGTGGAAGACGCTCTGGAATCGAGAGCAGCAGCCAGTTAGCTGAAAAAAATGCCACAATACAATAAGGCGACTGTCTATTCACGCACAGTAACAATTCTCATTGTATTTCGTTTTTTTGGGCATCTATCTTTGATTTGCTCAACTGGTCACCACAGAAAAAAAGAAGTAACCCAACACATCATGGTGATCCATCAGCCCCAATGTGTTCATGCACTGAGGTCACGATTTAAGGTATGTGGGAAGTTTGTTATTGCCGAGTCATCGCATTGACTCCAGAACTGTTCCTAATGAAGGGCTCGCTCTGTACAGCTATTCCATCTATGTTTGGGATGATAGCGCTGCTCAGCTGGGAGAAACACTCTGGTGGGTATGAGACAGGCACCAACAGGCTTGTTAAATACATCATATTAAGGCAGGTCTAATTACTGTGCAAAAATGCATAACATTTTTTAACCAGGTTCTGAATTTGAACGTACAGAGGCACTTTTTTTAAATTTTTTATAAATTGGAACATATTTATTGAAAATATATAAACATACTGTCTAAGGTAATATGAAAACACAGCATGCAAAGTAATGTACAGGTGAAAAGCACGACACCCCTTCAATAAACAGCCTGCAGATAAAGTAATTATTTCCAAAAACTACGTTTACAACGATGACGGGTCAGCTTTACATTCTCTACACCAGTTGTCTCCAAATCTGGTCCTCAGGGTCCTGCATGTTTTAAATGTCTCCCCACTCCAGCACAACTGATTCAAATGTTAATCACCCATTAATTTCAGCCAGGTGTGCAGCAGCAGAGGAAAAAAAAACACAAAAAAAACCACCTAAAACATGCAGGACAGCGGGCCTTGAGAAGCAGGGTTGAGGACCTCTGGACTAGATTCCCCTCAAAAACACGAACCACACGACTGTCAACATTTTAATACAGTATTGGCTTTCAAGATGAGCTAAATTCAAAAACCAGTTCCTACATGTTAAGCATAGAATCAAAAGCAAGGACAAATTTAATGACTAAGTCAAGATATACGTATGGGCTTGTTGGGTTTGTGAGAATTTGAGCAAAAGATGAAGTGATGCACTCAAGTTATTTTTTCTTCAAAACAGCAGATTAGAGCAAAAGCCTTGGTAGAAAATGTTCTGAACATCAGAAGTGAACTGGACCGCTTGATAACAGACGCAACAACATTGACATTAAGCAGATTAAGGTCTCATTTAAAAAAGACTAACTTTTATGAGTATTGTACAAATGCATACACCGATGTTCATCTTAGATTTTTCCCCAACCATGACTGTATAACTCCCTCGTTCAGATACAGCAGGTACTCTGCTGGTCATCCACAGCACGATGATTTCCCATCATGCCAATGGCAGAAACGCTTCAGCAACATCTATGTAATCAATGAGAGTTAAAGGTACAGGAGAAGCAGAAATGCTGCCTTATCAAGAGTCAAATAAGCAGCATAACACAAACGGATCTGGACAGAAAAGAAATGTTTGTTTTTTGTGAGAGACTGACTTCCTAACATGAATTAGTCATACATCTATTTAAATTTGTGGATATTACAGAAAACCCCGGGGTGAATAGCAGCAGTGTGGATCCTTCATAAAAACATTCCCTTATAATTTGACTTACTACAAATTTAAGTCTTTAGCAATGGGGAACCCCCCCCCCCCCCCCAAAAAAAATACGCTACTAAGCCCAGGTGCAAGAAACTTTGGTACAAAGTGAAAGGCGTGTCATTGTTTTGTTTCCCCTACATTTTTATCCATCAGAATCTTTTTACCTTTATTGCTTGGAAACAAGAGCTTACAAGAACCCACCATTTCAAAATACTGTTATTTGAAGAAAAGGGTAATAAAAACACTCTAGGAAGAAAAAAAACTTTCTGATGAAGACTCAAGAAGCTCAAGTAGCGCATCAGCTGTTGGAGTAGCGTCCACAGCTAAGATGAAGTTGTGCGCTGCGCCTGAAAGGCTATTTTCTTGCAATTCAATCACTACAGGAAGGACAAAAAAAGTTTCACCACGTGTCTGTGTGCGCGCGGCAGGTGAGAGTAATTGAGTGTAATTTCACATCCTTTGCAGCGAGCTACTATGAAGGCAACCGATTTCCTGTCAGCTGTGACAGAAGCACACTACTTTAGACCATGAATTATACAATAAAAGATAAATGTAGCTATACAAGCACTCGGAGGGCTGCGGTGTATGTGTGTGCACAACTGCAAGAAATGGTTTAAATCAGACCACAGCTTTAGTTTAAAGAAGGGAAGCAAGAAAGTATTGGCTGTGCTGAGGCTCCTCGTGTTTTTGGTCTGACCTGTTGGCATGCCACGAAGGATGAAACCCATCTGTAGCCTGGACAGAGCCTACAACCACAACTCCTCTTTGCTCGCGTACATGCCATCCTTCCTGGAGTTGTTCGTCAATTCCTCTGTGAAACTTAGTTAAGCCACGGCAAAAAAAACAAAACAAAAAACGAGTCCTCGGTTCCCTTTCTGATTTGCTGTCTCTACCACATCCTCTGCCACCTCAGATTAAACTTCAGCTCTACTCTCTTTTTTTTAGTGGCAGTAAACGGCAACATGCAAACACGTGCACACCTTGGCACCAAGGAACAGCTGGCTGGCTGTCATTGCAGAAGGAATTAGGCGACTGGTCAACGTGCCTGTTCAGATGTGAAGTCTCAAAGGATTGAAGTGTTTAACCCTTTGTGCTTTCCTCTGCTCCACCTGCCGAGAAGCACACGTGGAGATGGGTCGAGCAGACGCTAAGTCACATCCAATCTGACCACTATAGAATAAAAACAAATTATTTTTACTTAACTTTCTGCTACAACGCTGCCAACAACCAGGTCATGTTGTAGATTCACCTTAAAGGGAACACCATGTTGGACCATGCAGCTCCAACGGGATTTTCCTTTACAGATACTCGTAGCTGCACATCGACTGCACAGCGCAACTCCAACTTCAGGGTTTCTATCCCTTCAGTTTTGGAAAAATGACTTCACTACCACTGCATCAGGTCTCCATCTACTGCTATAATAACTCATTTTATATAGCATTCCGATTATATGGGAGGACTGGATCTCAAAACAGCCGCCATTTTTGATCTCTTTAATATAGACAACGTGCCAAGAGCCGTAAAGCACAGTAAGAGGACGTTAACAGCAAAACGCTACTCAAGTTACACCAGGATTTATGAGCACTAAATTAAGCCATTTATATTAATGCAGGAGCTTGCCTCGCAACAATAATTGTCCTGGGTCAAAATAATGGCCGGGGGACTTTATATGTGTTCTAACTGCACATGAATGCAGCGTCGATGCATGTTTGGCTAATTGGCGATTCACTTTTTTTTTTTTAAGGCGTGTACATGCAGCTGGGCTGGTGATCCATCTGATCTGACTGCTAGAAACCTTCCCCATCTCTGCAAGCCTGAAATAATTAAGCAGGAAGGGATGCATGGAAAGATTCATCAATGCAACTATCCCATTCATACAGATAGGGCTGTACGATATCAGGAACTCGTGCTTTTGTGATACTATTGTTGAATATTGCAGCGACAATATCCATATTAATTAACCCACATTTTGCTCACTCTTCTCCTTTGCTGCCATCATCCTGATGACCTCAGCACTCTCCTTGAGCTTTAGCGTGTCATTAATTCAAATCTAAAACAGGTTTGTGCATCAAGGGCAGTGAATGTCTCTTGAACTGGTTAGAGATAGCGGCTTACAGAGCTTCCTGCGTGGCACTTGTAATGTAACAGTCTACCAAATACTATTGTGATACTATTACATGCACTGATATTGTGATCACTGCGTATTTATGCACACAATGGAGCCAAATTAGAATATATAGAGAATAAAAGCTGTGAACGTTGTGGGTAAAGCGATCAAAGATAGTATATACATTTCTTTCACCCCACAATTTTACCAAAATCTTGATAAAACGGGATCAACGATTGTCTTCATTGATGATAAACAGTGGAGGGAGACCTACACGGATCATAATCATTCATCTCAATATCCCACAGTATGTCCCAACGCTGAGTGCTGGAGCTGCAAACCGTGTTCGGATCAGGAATTTTTAACACGACCTGACCTCCGTAAAGGAGTGACTGTGCTTGGGAACGGCATTTACGGATTTGGCACCAAATAAACCCTTCCTCCTACATCCAGACACTCATTGGTTTGGCAGCTGCTAGACGTACATCTAGAAAGGGCAGGTGAGATATAATTGGTTCTACATAATTAAAAGCAATCTATGATAAAGAGCCTTTCAAATGTTCAACCCAAATTTGCCAAAGAAACCGCGACAATGGCCGCATGTGTGCAGCGATTAGAAATGAAATGCTTTTAAAATGAAAGCAGCAGCATTAAAAAAAACATTCCATTGTGTACAACTGCAAGATTCAATTAAGTGATTAACCAAGATGTTGATACTCTAGAGTCGGTTTAAGTAATTAACTTAGACAATCAGCAAAAACATTAACCATCTTCATTCAGAGTCGCCTCTAATGAGGACAATTAAAAACAACACTTCTTTCTGGAAGCTCTTCTACTTGTTGCTCCTCTTCTCTATCAGTACAGATTTCTGTTTACTAAATAGGTTCTGCAGAAAAGGGAGCGTGATCCGGCCAGTGAGCGTCTGCCTCAATGTCACAATTAATCAAGTTTTCGCTTCGTTAAGCGGGGAAAATACATGAGCCTGGACGACGCCATCAGTTATTTAATGACGGCGTTTTAGGACACTCCACGAGGCCAGCAGGAACTGGACACACTTATTTGAGGTTGTTCATTTGGACTTGTGAACAAGTGTTTCAATAAGACAATGTGGAGGTTTAATGACTGCAGAGTGTGTGTTACTGAGTGCAACAAGCTCTTCAAATTCCTATCAGTCCAGTGACAGAAAGAGGGGCTCTAGTACAACAGAGGGCTGGGAGTAATTTGGCTCCGATGGCCGATGGAGGGCTGTTTTATTTTTTCAGAGGTGACAGCCTGTGCATGGCTAACCAAATTGTTTATTAAACTAATCCTGCAGATTAGTATTCAAGACATGCTGGAGCCAACAAAGTGAACTGAATGAACTGTTTAAGGTGTAAAATTACCAAAAAGCCACAACAAAAATCTAACATTTTCAAAATCAACCTCTATTCAAATTCAATTCAATTCAAAAATACTGTATTGATCCCAGAGGGAAATTAAGTGTTGATGTAGCTCATACAATTAATTCTTTAATGAGAATATATAATCATGCGGTGCCTTTTTTTCAACTTGAATCGATTAAAAGCCCAAACAAAACCCAGAATGACTGAATATACAAGCTTTATTGAGAAAAGATTATTGCTGAAAGACACACCAAGTAACTGAGACGTGGGCAGCTGAAAGTTTCTGTGTGGTGGGAAAGGATTTTCCTCTGACTTTCTGTGTGTTGTTACTGCAAGCAAACCATGTCCCAAAATAAAACTGGATATTCTGTATCAGGACTTTGACCTTGAAGTGGCAGCAGTTTCCCCTTTAAAAGCACAAACACGGAGAATATGGAAAGACTTTTAGCTCAATCTGCACTGAACCAACACAGTAGTATATGGAATTAGAATTATACATGATTTTCAGACTTATTAAAAATGATAAACTGGAATGTGTTGCACGCGGCAACAGTCTTTGGTTTGGGCACAGATTCCTCGATACTTCGTAGAATCACATTTCGATGCAATTAGAGCTGTTTCTATCAGCTTTGAACATATAAGGACTGAAACGGTTGTCTGTGCTTCTTTGCTAAAAACGCTCAGGCTCAGTCAGAGTGGAAGGAGAGCAACATTCAGATTTAGTCACAGATGCTTAGTGGGATTTGAGGCTGAACCTTAGCTGGGACATTCTGACACACATGTGCTTTGATCTAAACCAGGGTTAGGCAACCTGCAGCTCCGGAGCCACATGTGGCCCTTCAGGCCCCCCACAGTGGTTCTTCATAACTTTGGCCAAACATGATAAAGATCTGTGGGATATTTTTAAACATAAAAAAGGCTAGTTCTAGCTTTTTTTCTTTAAGGTTGTATTTGCATAGAATTTTCAAAACAGAATGAAACGTCCTTTTTGTTTAGTGCTTTCGTTTTGTCATCAGGCTGCAGATTGGAACGTTTCATTCAAGAAAATGGTCTTATTGTGTTCTCATAACGGTTTGACAGCATTCCTTGTTCTTGCTGAACTATAAAACAATTTGAACCGCAGGCTTGGTTGTTTTTTTTTTGTGTGGGGGGGTCCCAGGTGTTTTATGGCTCTAAAATGATATCGTTTTCAAAAATGAGGGCAAAAATGGCTCTTAGGATTGTAAAGGTTGCTCACCCCTGAAACTAGTCCACTGTAGTTCTGGCTGGAGGCTTTGAGTCGGCATCGTTGTTGTAGGTGAACCTTTCCCTCGGTGTCAAATCTTTTACAGCGATTAACAGGTTTTATTTTAGAATTGTCCTGAATCTAGCTCCATCCATCCTCTGACCAGCTTTCCTGTCCCTGCTGAAGAAAATCCTCCCTACAGGTTGATGTGCAACGTTAGTCTTCCTCCACACACAGCAACGTGAATGCAAGTCACATCCTTCCACACTTTCCCCTCGTCTAAACATGGAAGTGGAACTCCTAATGGCTTTCGTCTTGCCAATCCCTTTCATACAGGCTAGATTCGTAGTCTACAGATGCCCTCGTACATGAAAGGTTTTGGATGAAATGCAACAAGATGGGGAATGGCTTAAGAACCATAAATACTTTCACAATGATTATTATTATTTAGTCCCCCCCCCCTCCCCAAAAACAGAAATAACACAACCAGATCATTTCAGAGCACATAATCTGGCCATCACCACCCGGGCTCAGAAATTCACAGACTGAGCAGATCTGTGAAACCACAATTATCGAGGCCACCCGTTCAGCCAAGCCGAAACCACAGAATATCACTGCCAACACAGAGCAAATGAACGGCCTCCCTGGCAGTTAGCAGCATCACAAAGTCCTCCACTGTAGTGAATTAGACACAGACCTTCATTTAGAAGAAGCGCTACATAAAAACACTAAAGCAGACCTCAGCGAAACCATTCATGCATTTGGTTTCTTGAAGAATGCATGTATTTAAGTGCATATGCATCTTTAAAATGACTTTAATGACTTATCAAGCTGAAATAAAACGGCTGTTATTATACTAAATGCCAAAGATTTCAGGACCGGGTGAAGTAACTGGTGAGGCAAAATGAAGACATGTTAGTGCCATGAACTGCTGGAAACCTTGCAGGAGTAAAACCCTTTACACAGGGTCTTCCATGACGCACCTTTCCTCATTCCTGCTCCATGTTAATTATAATGTCCGTAAGCCAGAGGAATGTTGGGAACCGTTTGCATGAAGCTTTCGCTCTTCATCCAGAGTCAGCTGTGAGACTCTTCCATAGTGAACTCCTAGTTTTAACAGTACTTGAGATATTTCTGTCTTTGCTCAAGAGGAATGTAGTACTTCACCAAAAAGTTCTGGAGAAAGAAAAAAAAGAAGCCCTGGCGTATGCAGCATTAGTCTGTGGTGAAGGAAGGAAAAAGGGGAGGGAGATTAGCTAACAGCGACTCAATGCAGTCTTGTCTGCGCCGTCGACAGTTTGGCAGCTAAACTGTCTGTAGCCTCCAGGCTTTACTACAGGCTCTGCCATGTCAACAACACCATGTTTCCTCTGAGACGCGGACAGACAAACAAAACAAAGCCGAAGAAACAAAGTACGACTGCAGCCTAGCAGACGCAAGCAGATTCAACACCTGAAAAAAAGAAAAAACGAAAAAAAAGAGAAGAAGAACGAGTGATCTCCCTCTTCCTCTGGAGGACACGTGTGCACCCACCCACCTCCCATTACCACCAGGATCTAAGCCACCATAATTTATACCTTTGTTCCCAAATGGAGGACAGCATGCAGGAGCTGGCTAGCTGCGTGTGTAATTACGCTCAAGTGAGGGGATGCAGGGCCGTGTGTTTGGGGCAGGGATTTGAGGCCCGGAAGGAAGGAAGAGAGGAGAGGTGGTGTGTGTGTGTGTGTCAAAAGAGCGAGAACAGAAAAAGAACGAAAGAAGCAGTGAAGCTAGAAAAAATCTGGTTATTTTACGCACGGCTGCTTTGTTAATAGACAGTGTGTGTATGTGAGTGTTTGGGGGAGGGGGTGGGCAGGGGGGGGGTGGGGGGGTGGGGGGGGTCAGCAGGAAAGGGCTGTGTTTATCCAATCTGTTCCCTGCCTTTACCATGTGGTAGGAAAAACCACTGCCCAACTGAGGCAGAGACGGACAGACAGAGAGAGAAGTAGGCCACAGGGGGTGGCCAAGAAACCTGCTGTAGCAGAGAGAGAGAGAGGGAGAGGGAGAGAGAATAAGTGTGTGTGCTCACTGAGCTTAAGAACCTGTTATGTGGTTTCCGAAACAGACTCTGTAGTCTCTGGAACTCACTTCTTTTGAGCGAGTGTGTTGAACTAAGTGATGCACTGAGAGCACCAAAACCAAACAGAATCAGGCATAACCTGTTTTACCACCATACATCAGATCTGATGATCATATTAAAGTCTTGAAACTGGTGGGGGGAAAACAACACTCACTTCAACATTTGAAACCTTTCAGAAATTACTACTTTGAATTGTCCAAGTACAAAAGCAGTGTCTATCACTTTACATATTTCTGTCCATGGCTTCAGGCCATGCATTTACTCGTCTGAAAGCTGAAACTAGTTAAATTCAGCGATTAGGATCGAACTCATCCCTACTGCATAAATGGCTGTCAGTGAAAATGTGTTCCTACAGCATCTAAACCATTGGAGCTACTAGGGACGTAGGAAAATATTGATACACCGATATATCGCGATATTTTATATCACAATAGTGTCAATATTCAAAAGCATTGCAATATATTGTATGGTCTCCCCTGTATTGCGATACCTGTCCTATCGGCAGATTTTTTACCAATGCACATCCCTAGAAGCTACCACCAAATAGGTAATACCCTAACTAAACAAGTTCTTCCATCACATTTGGCTGATAACCATGACAACACAATTTAGATTAAAGTTGATGACTAGCTCTGTTTAAATTAGGACTCTGAAGATTAACAGATTCATGTAGTGTCAGTCACGTGGATAAAACTTAGATGGAAGATGTGTTTATGAATGATTTCTGGATGGGCTCTTCTTTTAATATTCTGGGATTAATTCACCCGCCTTTTTCAAAATCTCATTACAGCTGATCCTTTTACCATCATATTATTCCAGCACTGAGACTAGTTTTGCAAGTTTAGGTTTTCCTATTAATGAGCAGCTTAATGAGACCGTTTTGAAAGACCAACTTATATTATTTTTATTTATTATCAAACAGATAATGAATTTTCAGCTTACTGCTGAAACCATGAAAGGCTGATTAACAAACCTGTTCCATAGCAGATAAGGATGCACCGATATGAAAATTTGGGCTGACATCGATAACCGATATGAATACGGCTGTTATGGCTGACAACCAGTATTACATTTGTATATTTCCCTACTTTCAACACCGTGTAAAAGTGACCACACAGCCTATATTGCTTCTCTGCTTTAGTTAAACATCCCAGAATCCTGTTCTGCATCATTGTCACATGACCGAACAAATACCACATGACCAACCCCCTCCCCTCCCCCTCCTGAAACACAAACTGCAACCAGATAGAAAAAAAAAACATTGGTTGTTAACATCGGCCCAGTTTTCTTTATCCGACTGATATTGATATGTTAGAAACCGACTAACATCAGTCGATATAGATGTGGATGCTCATATCATGCAGACTTATAATAATTCAACGAGCCAGGTTTCAAATTAAGTTTGATCTTAGTATACACAAAATTATTTAATGCTGGAAAATTAAAACATTCGATTCTGGACCAATCACCTTCCCAGACCCTTTTCATATTGAATGTGGGGGACAAATGTAGCCCTACCTTTGCTAAACAACATAACCTCAGTGTCTAATACATTTAGGTGATAAATCTTTTCGCAGCTTCCAACCTGATCTTAGATGTTTGACATACAAAATAAATCACTGAAATCACTTTTTTGTTGTCCCCCCCCCCCCCCCCCATCCCATAATTCTGAAGAATCTGCATTCAGAATAGAGTAATTCAGTTCAGGGTCGACTTGTCCTCAGTGTTTCAGATTTTGAACTGGAGCTGATTAAAGGTTTTCGTAATTCACTCTGAAAATGTATATGATGATGTCAAGATGAGGCACATGTAACACTAATGAGAACAGAACCAAATCGTTGACTGATTAATCAAGCAATCATCAAAATTTTCATTTTTCATGGGAACATTTTGTCAAACAATAACTGCTAGCAAGAAGACCGAAAAAAAAACTATTGTTCGTTTTTATTGCCTCCGCTACAGAAAAGGCATCAAGCCTCCCTGATCTGCAACTTAAAGCAAGCAGCAACAGATGTGTCAACCCTTTTTAAAAATAAATAAAACTACAACATTTTTTCCATCTCATCTTCAAACATTTTATGACCAAAACTAAACTGAAGTGTTGCAGTAGGGTTTGATTCATGTGAATATTCCAATATTGGTTTTTTTGGGTTGTGATTAGAAACTCTGTGTGGGAGCAGTACACCTAAATGAGGACCTGAGATCACAAAGCTGCAGGTGAGGGGGAAATTGTTGCTCAGCGATGAAAATTACTTAGCAGTGCCTGCGGTACCAGGATGTAGGCTTAGGGGGGAAACCCTGCCACTTTGTTCAAAAGTTCAAAGATTGTGGCCCTTTGAAGATGTACAGGATTCCTCCCTACCTATGAATCTTTGCAGAAAGTATCCCGTTTCAGATCAAGTCATAGGGAGGTTTGGAAACAGTTCTGTAGCACAAACACCTAAGAAAGGACTTTCCTAATTCTCTTTTCTAGATTTTCACTTTTATATAAAATATGAATCAATCTGAACTTCCAGCGAAATGATTTTATTGAGGAAATTCCCAGAACACTGAAACCCCCAAAGCGTGCATCTATGAATGAGCAAACGCTGAACACATACCACGCTCTGAAACTACCCACCATCACTCCTCCCTCATCAATCACTGCTATCGACATTTTCTTTTAGACCAATGGCACAAGCTGATCTGGAGTGACTCCCCAGAGATTGGTCAGCTTTGCTCTTAGCTCCGCCCACCTGACTGCTAACAACCAATTAACCTCCAGAGTATTAGCTTAAAAGAAGTGCGCTAACTTCTCCCCTGGGACAAACGGCCCATTCAGTCTACTGCACAGATCCACACTGGGAGTTTGGAGCCCCAGCTATATGTGGGATAAACATCAAGCTGCGGACATTTTGGTTCATCTTGAGTACTTAATGGAACCAAAACTCAAGTCTTGATGTGATAAGGTTCATTGTAAAATTAAAAGCGTGCACCGATCAGGCTTTTCCTGGCCAATTCTGATAGACTGATTAGAGTTGTTTTCTAAAGGACTACACACTCAAAAGAAAAAACCAATGTGGTGTAGGCTCTTTGATGGGGCAATTATGAAATTATTCTGATTTATGCTTCAAAGGCATATGTCCGTAACTTTTACCCGATTTTTACTGACCTGCATAAAAGTACATGTAGTTGTTTTTAATCTGAAACTTTTGGCGTTCTCCGTTTTGATGCATTTAATGAAAACTATTTTAACAGCCGATCACGATCAGAAGCAATGAAGGACAGCTACACTCTGACCTCTAGCTACTCGACTGTGATATCGCTAATCCAGAGGCTGAAAAAAAGTTTTAAAAAAGGCTGCTCTGCTGGACTAGAGTTGGACTTGAAACTCGGGTTTTGACAATCCACGTATAGAGTCCTTCATCTTTCCGAAACCCAGACGTTTATCTTAAAATATGAAAAACCTTTTCATCTTTCTGTACTTGGAAGATTTTGAAAACAATAAAGACAAGTTCGACACTTTTTGAGGCGGTATAGGAGCCTAGTTAAAAAGCAATACACCTTCGCTTGGGTGAGTTTAATATATTCTTCTATCACCCGTCTTTCTCCTGTCTGACCTTCCAGATCCATTTCCACCAACTGGATGTTGATTCCACCAGCAAGCAGCACTTAACCTTTCATCGTGGATGCGAATCACTTGATGGAAACAGTGACAGACAATGCAGAGAGAGACAGAAGGGGGTGTGCAGACGCCACAACAGCGCTATTAAAACCCGGGAAAGAGTCGGGAAACTGATGAGATCCTCGTATCGCTGACTCCGCTTTTCAGTGATGGGATTCGTCGGCACCTGACGACACAGAACTCCCACGTATTTTCAAGTGAAGCGCCCTTCACTTTGCCTTTCCTAAAGTCACATCCCAGCACCAGGATGGTTGGTGGTCACGAAAGGCAGAGAATATGCTGAAGATCCAGAGTGGTCGAGGTCAAAAGACGGGATTAAAATGCATGCACACATATAGGTCAGAGATGTACTTGACTGGACGAGAAAACACATCCAACCCACACACAAACACTTGAGAGCTGTATTTACGCCAGCCTCTCTTCTAGGCACAGCACTTGGTCCAGAAGGGCCTCGCTGCAGGAGGAGGATAGGGGTGGGGGAGGCAGGCACAGAGGAAGAGGGGGCAGAAAAGGAGACAGGTGAGGGGGGGAGGATGAGAGAGAGCAGGAGAGACAGTGATGACACTTGGTTTTGAATGTCACCATGGTGCTAAAGCTCCCTGCTAACCTTTTGGCTGGAAATGATATGACTGGAGGGATAGGGGAAGGGAGGATGGGGAAGGGAGTAAACGACAGGCAGGCAAAGATGGAGCAAAAAAAAGAGAGAGATGGAAAGGGTGACAATGAAGAGAAAGAAAGAGGAGGGAGGGAGGGAGGCAGGCTCATGCTTGGGCAGAGGAGTGGGTGGGTGGGTGGAGGTGGAGCAATAGATGGCAAAGATGAAAGAGATGGAGGCAAACAACAGCACTACTTCCATTCCCTCCCAAATGGGCTGCTTTCTACGACACATGATGAGCGGAGACAAAATGGCCACCCATACAAACACCGGTCCTGTGGCTCAGAGCCCCAGTGCTGGCCTTTAAACATGAAACTGACCACCACACCACCTGCTGCTATCTGACCTACAGACTGAACAATCCGCTCTTTAGCGGGGCTGAAAATCTGTGACCTCCAACTTGGAAAAATAGGTTATTTCCCTGAGAGTGAAGGAGATTATTTTCTAATTCATTTCAAACCGAATAAGGAACAAATCTGCACCATTGGAAAAACCTGCAGTGGCAACATAACTCTGCCCCAAGTAAGTCTGAAAACTTTCTAAAACACAAACCGCTGTTGGCTGACAGAGCAAAGCATCGCCACAGAAAACACCTGCTTATTATTCTATTGCCACCAGCCCTACAACTTCCAGTTCAAGAGCAGTGTCAGAAGAACAATTCACAAAAACACAGCGCATAAATAAAGATATCACCTAATTTTACATTAATCTGCAGCTCCGCTACTGAAACAAAAAATAGAAAAATGAAAAAGATTTTTGTGGGCTTCATTTTTCACCCGGGTCTTGTCGTATTTGCAAATCTCACGGTTGAGGTTTAATAGAAGTTGAAGACAGGCTAGATACATATATTTTGATGTATGAATAATGACAATCTTGTCATCTCTATGCTCTTTGCTGGATTAAAAAATGCTACCTCCATCAAAGAGCACACAGCACATTTCTCTGAGTTTCTGTCCTTAGGGGAAAAACTAAATTAAAGATCGGAGTTGGTGAAAATGGTAATCAGCAGCTTAGGCCTTCATGAAAACCAGAAATCGCCATCGACCAGGAAAAGACTAAATTGGTGTATTTCTATAATAAAAGCTGCAAAGAAGGTTTAAAGACCATCTAGATTTGTAGAAGTGAAGCACTCAGAGGATATTTTTGCCACTTCCAATGCAAAGTCTTCAGTAGCAACACTTTTACATTTTCTTAAACTGTGGTAATATGAATACGGATTCAGGGATAAGTCTTTAATGATCTGTAGCTGTATATCATACCAACATCTCTCTGCCAACTTTAGCAGAGGTCGGCAGATGCAGCAAAAGAAACTTATTCTTTCCACCTGACAGCAGAGTACATCAAACCTCTGCTTGGTGCTACAGTCTAGAGGGCCTACAGCCACTAAATACAAACGTTTCCTCAAGAAAAAGAGCCCAACTACAAATAAAAACCGCTACACTCCATCAAGTATGTACAGCAGCAATAATTTGCAGACATAAAATAGTTTGATATCTCTGTCAGTCCCTAAAATACTGTCGAGTAGAATAGTTATGCTCTATTTTTTCCCCTCCAATGTCAAAGTGAGTGAGATCTTGTTAATGTGAGACTATAACCACATAATCAGTCTTAGGATCTGAAGAATAAACCACATATGACCAACATGGTTAGTACATTTAGCCACATCTCTTTCTTTTACAGTCAGAGGGTGCAGCAGTGTATTAAAGCTGTAAGAGCTGATCGCAAAAAAATGGAACTGCTTAACTCAACTTTGACAAACGTATGAAAAAAGTGCGACACTGGGTGCTAACGTATTGAATTTAAAAAAAAAATCCCATCACGACAGAAACCCCCAATTTAATAACTTTCTAATGAACCACAGAAAAGATCTCTACGGTTTTAGTCTTTTTTTCACATTTCTTTCTACTTTCACAACTACCGAGTTACTTTCAACGTTACATTAGAGCTAAACATGTACTGAACGTGGCAGGGTTTTAGCTTAACCATTTCTCCCCCAAATCAAAAGGACACAAATCTTCTAGAATGAATAAGGGGGAGAAAAGTGTGAACATTTTTGGATGAAAGTGTGGGAAAACTTCAGCATGCAGAATACAACTAACATTTGAATTCATGAATAACACATATTCAGAGTAATGGGGGATGGGGAGGCCCGAAATGATAACGAACGAACATTTTCAGCTATTTTAAGACAGTGCCAGTGTTGTATCACACTAATCTGCCCTAATGTATCCATGCCACGAAGTTTACTTTTAATTACTGACCTTAAATATAAAACAGACTTTTTTATCTCAACGGCTCACTTTGCTTCAGTTTCAGAATTTACACTTACGCTTCAAAGCATGAAGGAAATGTTCAGATACTCAACACTGATCACACAAATGATTCATAGGTCAGAACTACAGGGAGCAGCTCCTTCAAAAACATGACAAACTGATGGTCATCTGGTCTAAACTAAAAAAATGTTTTTGTATTCTTCAAAACAAACTAAAGAAGTCCACACAGTCAGACACTGAGACACAAGATGGGGTTTGGTGTACGGAACTATTAAAGAACTTAAGTTGGAAAACTTGATTTTTAGTATTTAATAAATGCATCAAAACTAACAACTCCACCTATCCCCAAGCTATAAATATATTTGTACTTTGATGCACTGTTTTGAGTTTAATCAAATCCCGGCACATTTTAAGGTCATATACTTTGATGCAAAAAAGAGAAAAAGCCAATAAGTCTTTAACTTCAAGGTGAGATCTCTTGCATGTTTTCCATCTTCTCTTTGTGTTGCACTTGAAGATCAATTGGGTCTTTTCCGGCTTTCTTCAAGCTCAAGCCTGCTGATTCTACATCTAAACTGGTTTTGTGTGAACTTTGTATTAATTCAACTAATAAATGGAAGAAAAAATAACTAAACACTATGCTACATGTGGATTGATGCAGGTAACAGACAGGGCACAAAAGAAACGCAATACTTTAAAAGATCTCAAATCAGCAAATCTCCAGCAAATGGCCCCATTATCCAGGGACAACCTTTCACGAAAAATTAGACCCATACAACTTTTCTTTACAACTCTCCTTCAAACCATCTTTTGCAGCTGAAATGGGGAGATTTCTTTTCAGAAAGGTGGCAAGAAAAGAAAAATAGGGGAGAGACGAAATAGTGTCTAACATCTGTAGTGTGTATGTGTGGTCGGGGCCTCTTATCTCTCCCTCTGTGGCCCGCTAAACATGACGCTGCCATCTTGGCTCACAGAGACAAGGTGGAGGGGGCAGCAGTGGCTCCAGCCTCTCCGGCAAAAATAAATAAATACAATTATGCATAAAGCTACGGCGCAACAATGCTTTTTTTTCTCGATCTTTTCCTTAAATGTTAGCGCTGCCCCAGATGCGTGACAGCGGTAAGTGACCATTATGCAAGTTGACCGATTACAGAAGAAAGATGGCAGAATAACGCAACAAAACGCACACGGCGCAGTCAAACTGGGTCAGGCAATAATGCCAAAAGTTTTTTTGTTTTTTTTCCCCTCCGACAAATAAGCTGTTGCAACAAGGATGGGAGCAGAGGGGCACTGGCAGGTGTTTCTAGTGCGTTTCCCCCCCGTGTCCACGTCGAGTAACAAGTGAAGCCGTAACGCTTACAAAACTTGGCTCGCTGGACACAATGTAACAACCGAGCTCGTTACAAAAGCAAGAAAAAAATTAAAAAAAGAGAGTCGGACACTTTGAGTCAGTTTGATCTTTAAAGTCGGATTTAAAAAAAAGTGAGGTAGAAGATGCCTAAAGTTGCACTTCGACAAACCGACACATAACCGGCCCGAGCTGGTTGGGGGCTAATAAGCGCTCCTCGTTTGTCCACAATGAGGACGGGAGCTGGGCTAGCAGGCTAGCTGAACTTCTGTGTCCTGGCCTGGGCCAACCTCCAGCGGCTAGCACGGCTAATTAGCCTATCAGCCGTGTTTCGCACGTCGTTCCGGACCAGGGAATGCTTCGCACATCTCGGGTTATGCCTCTTTCAAAACTCTTTCCCTTCCACTCTAAAGCCCAACGCAGGGGCATTAATCTCTCTTGGTCAATTTAAACATGAAACATGGCAGAAAAACGTAAAAACAGAACAAAAAACACGGCTATATGGAGTGACCGCTTGGCCTCACAGCTTCTCTCCCCCTCCTCTCCTCCAAATGCTCCGTCCCTTCCGTCCAACAAAACTAGCGACTACTACAAACACTTCTCGCTGCCCGGTTCTCCCAAAACAGATATCTGAAAAGAAGGACGGTTGTGTTTAAAAACTTTTATGTCGAAATGTTTCCTTTGAAGTCGTAGGAAGCGTGTTCGGCTTTTTGTGCCAAGTGTTGTCCGCTGGGAATCTCCCTCGGAGAGCTCCGCTCATTCAGCAGCAGCAGTGACTCACCTCTACGATCGAGCCACCTCGTGTCTCCTGGAAGCCTCAACACAATTAGCTAACGGAGCTAACGCTTACGGTTTAAAACTGAGTCAAGTCAAAGCCTCGGCATGGGAAATTCATAAAGTTGTCGGGGGAACTGATTCGGGCCACACACGAGCTCTCCGCGTCGTTCTGGGAATATTTCTTTCCACTTTCCAACTAACTAATGGGGACCGCCGTGTGTGTGTGAGCGATGCAGCGGGTGGCAAAGCTAAACTTGCTATTGTTAGCATGTCGGCATGGCAGCTTCATGGATCTTCAATGACTTTATGTGAAAAACGAGAGGATTAAACAGGAGCCGAATAAACGAGCAGTCGCCGAAAATAGTCGTTCCATGCGAGTTCGCCCCGGAGGAAATGCCCGTCGGGTTCAGAAACAACCGCACGGTGGTTTAAAGAGTCCGATTGCATTGAAAAGTATGGGGAAACTTACTATTCGAAGACAATATAAAACAGTTTTAATGCAGAACCCGTCGTATACTGAATATTCATCTCAGTCATGTTACAGTGCGTTCGGGAAAAACATGTAAATGCACTTGTTATAAAGAGGCATTTTGTTAGCTTACCCAACAAGCTCGGTCACTTCGGGCTTTTATCAAATCAACTCCTTGTTAGTATGGTACTATCTCCGCTTGCTTGGGGGGAAAAATCCACCGTGGTCCCTTTTCAGTTCGAAATATAAATAAACAGAAGGGGGGGAAAAGTTCAAGTTTTTCTGTTTTACAAGAAATATTTCTCCGGCGTATCTCGCATCCGCGACCTCGCCGACTAGTGTGCGTTGCTCTTCTCTCCTTTGTGTTAATTTCACTCAAATCGAGTTTAATCCGATCGATCCCTCGGCTGGCCGCGCTCCCGAGTCCTCCCCTCCAGACACTCGCTCACCTTCCTCGGCCAGGGGGCGCGCGCTCCCGAGGACCTCTCATACAGATAAACAGGCGGCGTGCGCGGTCACTGACCCTGCCGTGCCCGATTGACGCTCTTTCTGAGCTCCAGTTTGGGGATGCAAAGAATAAATGCAATGGCCTTCATTTTGACATTTTTAGGTGTCGGAGGAGATTAATATTTAACTGTTAATTCACGTCAGCATTTCATTCCAAACTTTGGACAGTCAGAAACTCGTTTTAAGACACGTGTTTAACCAATGATTAAGTAGAAATAAACAATAATTACATTTATAGGACTTTATCACCAGATCTAAACTGATTTGCCAATTTCTGTGCTTCACATGCGGTTTTCTCATTTTATTACATTTAAACTAACCTGTATTTTTTTACAATTAAAAGTGATATTATAGCTTTAAATTCTGTTTTAAAAATTACAATTGTTAACATCACCTGAATGTTAGCTTCCTGATAATTTCAATAAACCAGATATACAATAACTTGAAACAGGCCCTATGTCTGTCTTTAGACTTACCATCATAAATACATTGCACCGGAAATGTTTCACTAAAACGGTACCTTATATTGATGGGTTAACAATTAAAAACATTCAGAAACAGAATATTGATTATTGGTTTTCCACATATGCATTATTTATGCATGGAAATGATGACCTTAAAGGGAAACTACAGCAATTTTACATATCAAAGTCCATTTCCGTGCCTTGGGGAACACCACTGTACACAGATCATTCAGAAAGTTTTCAGACCCTTTCAAGTTTTCCACTTTTTTCTAATGTTTCTCATCAATTCCCACACAGTTCCCTTCAAGGTTTTTAAATTGTAATTTGTTGAACAAAATTCAATTAAACACCAACATTTCCTATTTTTGTATGAATTACTAAGAATATATAACTTTCACCAGTATTTAGTTATGTTATTATCCCACAGTCAAGCACGGTAAAGGCAGCATCATTCTGTGGAGGCTTTTTTCTATCACTGGGGCTGAAACACTGGTCATCATTACCATCTCTACAGCCATACATGGTGGATGGCAGTATCGTCCCGTGTGGATGATGGTGATGGAAGAGGGACTGGAGCACTATTTAATGGGGGGGTTTTCTGACACAGAGACTGGAACCCCAGGCCGACCATGTCTAAGATTATCACACGCTTATACAATTATTTATTTGTTTTTTAGGTTTAATATCGTAGGACCGTGATACATTAACAGCAAACAGATCCTAGCAAAGTACCCATAGATATAAAATATTATCAAAGCGCCAGAGAGTATTAAAAGAACACAATCAAGAAGAACAAGCACTTTCCTCATTGACTGGAGCAGAAGTGCCACCACCCTGTTTGAAGTACACAGTGAATTTTCTTATCATGTTTCGCCAACTAAAGTGATGAAATTATGATGTGTTTTGCAAAAAATATGAGGGGCCTGCAGTAATGCGGATTTCCGTGACCGTGACACAATCTTTAATTTGCTTATCATATTAATCTAGCCTTAGGAAAGACACGTACAACACATCATCACTCATAGACACACACTTTCTCTCTGACACGTAGATAGATACACGGCCTGTTCTAACTCTCATATCTCTCTGTCTACTTTTTAACTTCCTTCTTTTTGCAAAGTATATAAAATTTCCTAAGAATATCCTAGTATGATTGCATATTTCTTTTCATACTTGTTTAGAAAGTCGACAGAAAGTATTGGGTTAAAACTGAACAAAAACTAAACAAAAGACTCTTGTAAATGTACAAATATATCTGCAGACCAAAAAGAAAACAAAAGCCAGTCTTACATCTGCTAAAAACATTTGAATATTTCTAAGACTTTTAGGAAAATATTCTCAGGACTAATTAGACAATGAGGAATGTTTTAAAGCTGTGTGTTTCTGGTGAAAAACTCAAGCAGCATTGCAGAAATGAAACCTCATTCCGACAGTGAAGCGTTGTAGTGGTAGTGTGATGGTCCGGCGTTGCTTTGCTGCTTCAGGACTATGAATTTTGCTCTCTAGCAGCAAACCCTCATGGAGAATGTCCAGCCATCAGTTTGTGACCTTAAGCTCATGTATATTTGGCTCACAATGCAAAACAATGATCCAAAGAATAGGTTTTGGAGTGGCCTAGTTAAAGTCTGAACTTAAATTCGATTGAGATGCTGTGGCATGACTTTAAAAGTTTAAGGAACTTTTCGGCTCAGGGGACAGTTACTTTTTTACACAGAGTCAGATTGCTTTCGGTAGCTTTTTTCCTTTCATAATTGAAATTGTAATTTTAAAACAGATTTTTGTATTTACTCTGATTACCTCCATCTGACATTAATACTTGTTTGATAGTATAAAAACATTAAAATCTGACAAAAAATAAGCAAAGAAACAAAATAAATCTGTACGAGAGCAAAGCCTTTTCACTCGTAAAAAGAATCTCTGGATTTATATCAAGTTTGGTTGCACAACAGGGGTTTTGTTTTTAGTCTAAATGTACTTCGTGATAGTTTTCCAGAAGTTTGCAAATTATGTTAATCTGATATATATGTTCAGTATTATATTCATGTAAATCTCTGTGTAGAATAAGGTCAACCTCACACTGTTGTCACACAGTAAATCAGACTCAGCTAATGAGGTCTCAATGTTTTCTTTGAAAGAAAAGGTTTCTGTCTCATAGCCATACTCTTTAGCCTAGATATGTGGAGAATACAAGAGATTGCTGTCACATACAGAACACAACCAGTTGGAAATTCCTGCAGCTCCTTCAGTGTTTCTCTTGGCAGCCTCCCTGGCCAGTTTCCACCTTGTCTTTTCTAACATTTCTGGAGGAATGTCCATTTTAATTAATGTCAGAGTTGTATCATATTTCCTCCAATATTTCATGCCAGTATTCATTAAACTGTTTGTATCCTTTTCCTAACTGATACCTTTGTTCAGTGAGGTTCTTCTAATTCTTTATAACTTCTCTGCAAAGAAAGGCTTTAACAAAAAGATGTAAATCTGTACAAGTCAAAAAAATTGTACTAGGATGGATTAACTTTATTTTAGTTTCACTTAATTGGATTAGAAAAATAATTGATGGCAGGTGTCTAGTCAAAAAGACTTCTCCCCAAAACAATTGTATTTTTCAGCTGAATAATGAACAATAAATGTCAGATTATATGTGGAAAGAGTTTGAAATGGGTTATCATGATCACATTTTTGTACATCTCTGAAACCTGGCATTTTAAAAGGGTTGCATAGACTTTTGAGTTCCACTGTAACTGTTTTTTGTTAATTCTTACAATTTCCTCTCATGTCACATGATGACTATTTTAAGATAAACTTGAATATTCCTGTCTCCAGTAAGATGTTTTTAACGTGTCCTGCCTGGCATTGTGGCACTCAGAATTGATGTCTTAGTTCCAAGTAGAAGCCCACCAGATTAACTTTCACAAGTGGAGCATTACGGCTTTTGCTATAGTACTCCACTTGATATATATGTATAAGAAATCGTTATTAGAAATTGCTGTGGTTTTCCCCCAAGATATTATGGACATGGAGACGGAAAATAAAGGGGAAAAAAGAGAGAAGATGAGGAGAGGTAGGAAAAAAGTTAAGAGGGAGAGGGTGGATTGAAAATGGAGAGGAAGGGGAATAAAGAAAATACAAAAAACATCCTAGTCTGCTTGTACACCTGCAGGACTTCAGAGAGAGGGAAAAAACAATGCTAAAACAAACCAAATAATGTGAACTCCGAACTACACAACCACAACCCACAAATAGATATATAAATACAACAGCATCACTGAAAAGCTTGTGGTACCGATTATTGATGCATTAACGTAAGATGTATTTGTAGTAACCTCAGCCCAAGGGTGCATCTGTAAAAACCGGAATCCCCACACTTGCCATCGATCCGCCTCCCAGGATTTGACACAGACATGTAAGAGATTGGAGCCATAGAAACCCAAAGGACTCTAAGAGCACAGGAGCCCCAGCCGGACAATGCAGGGCTTACCTCACCCCCAACAACAATCCGCCCACAAATCACAAACCAAATTGCCACGATCAGACCACAGAACAAAACCAAAACAACCAACCCATAACGCACACATAAGGACAGTTTCACATCTCCAGCGATCTCCAATACTCCCGACCACCAGTGCCCGACCAATCCAACCCAGTAACCAAAGCCCCACCCCAACTCAAAGGAAAAAAACCCCACAGCTCTTGCCCCCCCCCCCCCCCCCCCATCCCCCATCCAGGAATAGCACCGGGCTGCTTGTGGATGCCCTCGACCCCAAACACGCCCCCCTAAAGAGGCAAACGGGCCAACGGTGCCGAAAAGCAAACATTGGTCTGGCACACTGGCCAACCAATACACCGGTCCACCCAGGCCGAGCCAGGCAGGCGCCAGGGATGAAGCGGCACGCCCCGAGCACCCAGCCTCGGGCAGCGAGAGCCACCAACGGATTGGTGGGCAGAGGCATTAGTCACTGGCAGGGAGTGATGGAGGGGAAATAGGCTCCTCATTTGGTTTTGAATTTTGCACCAGGAGAGGGGGCAGCCCAAGACCCAACCTGACGGATACACAGGGACGCACACACACTCTCACCTACACACCAAGACACACAAAAATGGATGCTGTACACCCACTCCCCATACACACTCTATACTCCCAGCTCCAGGTACCGATACCCCAGCAGAGCAACCAGCCCCTGGCCCCAGGAGGTGGTCCCCCTACCCTCTAGGATGGAGACAAGCAGACCTCCAAAGCCTACACAGTGGCGAAGCAGCCCACCAGCCCAGGCCCCGACCAGACAGCCTGTTCCTCCTCCCAGACCCCAACCCCTGATGGCCAATAGCGAACAGGGGTGTGGAAAGATGCCGAGCCTCCCTCCTCCCACTCGAGTATGGTGTTTTTCCGTGTTGTTATAATAGAGGGGTAGGATGTGAGGAAGGCAGCCACAACCCCTGTCCCCCATCCAAGCCCTCAAGTGTCTATATGCAGTTTAACAATGAGCACCGGCACCAGAGGGGAAGCTGATTGAACAGCTCCTCCTCTGGATACCGAAAAGTGTGCCCACCCCAAAGTCCATAATTGTGTGTCTAATGAGAATGTTATAAGTGAGAGTGTCTCAGTTGTACAGTAAAATTGGGACCAGGGCTGCCAGGGGATAGCAGAGATGGAAACCCCTCCAAGAAAACCAGTGACCTGCCCACACCCCAAGGCTCTATATGAGTGGTAAAGTGATGGAGTGGGCGGACAGAGGTGTCCGGGGATGGGGAGGGAAGGACTGGGGGACAAAATGCCTTCCTAGGGAGCCAGCTCCCCCACTGACTCCGGTAAGATTTTAAATAATTAAATACCTGTGGGAAAATATAAATTGGTTCTGTGAAGGACACAAATATATCAAGAGGTTATGAAGTATATCTGAGGAGAATGTAAGACAGTGTACAAAAAACTGGCAAACCGGTTGGTTGCACTGAGTGGGAACAATAATCTTATCTTGCATGTGAAGAAAAAAGTGATGATTGCAATTTTTGGGAGAAGGTAACCCATTTGATATATGATTTATTTATTGGAGAAGTTGATGTTGGTGGTAGATGAGTTTAAATACCTAAGTGTTCACCTGTACGACAGAATGGAGTGGCAATCCAACAGTGAGCTGTCTACCAGAAAAACTGATCAGACTGTTACTTGAGGAATCTTAGATCCTTCACTGCTTACAGCGAGATGTTGCATCCTTATCATCTTTTTTTGCTATACTTATATAGCCAAGCCCATTAAGAACACATTATTGGATATTTTAGACACAAATATGTACTTTTTGCTTTGCCATTTTAAATAAAGAAAAACATCAGGTACACACATAACAGCAAACCACAGTGACTTGATTCTGGCTTGTTCTCCATTTTCTGCTGTTTGATGGAGTTGAAAACTCAAAGTCTCACAACTTTAATCATTTAAATAAAGCTCATCATACATTTGCAAAATTCTTATATTAGCATGCTAACGAAATGTTCAGGATAGCCCTGTTTTATCATACAAACTATATTTACTTATCCATAGTAGTTTATATTAATCACAAAAAGGCATAAACTACTTTTATCAGTTCCGTTGTATAAATAAGGGATAATGTACATATTATAAATTGGGTCTAGGAAAAGAAACAAATGAAATGTGAGGTTTTCAGATGTTTTGAGTTGTTAACCAGTGCCAGAGAACATTACTGTTAAATCAACAGCTAAAACATCAAGCCATTCCATGCCGGTCTAATGTCCGTTGCTTACCGGCATTCAGAGGACCACATTGCTAGTCTGGGAATCATTATTTACATTATTTTACAGTGTTGGGCGCCCTCCAAAAGGCCTTTCTTGCGGCTACAATTGACAATATTTATTATGACAGGCCTCTCTTCAGTATTGCTTATTGCCTGGCAATCATGAATTAGGAGGAACAATTATAAGATCCACAGTTGCCATTAACAGTATTAATTACGCTTTAGCCTTTCCAGCTGCAAAGGGTGAGAGAGGTCCACAGTCCATTAATAAATGCGGCGCTCCACTCAAGTGTTCCTACAAATCGTGACAGGGCAACAGTTGGCACAAATGAACAATATCAGGATACAGCGGCCGGCTGTGGGGGTCAAGTGGAATTCATCCAGCATCGCTTTTATTGTTTGCACTCATTTTTCCTTTTCTCCTGGCAAGATTGCCAACTGGGTCGGCAGAAACTGATGAGCTCAAGACTCTTTGCATGAGTGAAGATGTAGAAAGGCCAAACTTCTTCAAAAGACAGTTTATTTATTTATGTCTTTTGAGGGGGGGACCAAACTGGTACATCTCACCCTAGACACAAAAATAGTTCTACAACTTAAAGGAAAACTATATTGTTCACCTGTAAAATGTTTTTATAATAGAGAATCTTATAAATTAAGAAACAATATAAATTTGTTGAATGAATTGTTACAGCTCACTTTAAACATTGCCACTAAGTTTTGACAGAATCATCCCTATTAAAATTTTTCTTCACTGCTGACCTTTTAATCCAATTTTAGTCCCAGCAGATACAACTGCTCCCCATCTAAGAATGAATTAGGATGGCTTTGTTAATTGCCAAATCCTCTATTTATTATGAAGTTAAAATTAACTATAGTCCCCAAATTCCTTTTCCAGCACAAGCATTAGTTGAAAATCTGACCGCATCTGGTTAATTTGAGCTACAGTGAAAGGAACAAAGACCCCAGCGCGTCTTTGAGCAGATTTTGTTTTTAAAACAGTCACTGGGGCACAACTGATTGCTGACATCAAACCACTGTGGAATATCCTTCGTTAGCATTAGCATTTTGATAGCAGCAACATCATTCGTTTTGGGCTCTTCATTTTTTAGTACTTTAATAAATGGTACAGTTCACACAAATCGGTTAGCTTTCTGACACATACCTGAAGTGCTTCTAAAGGTCAGGGTAATTCCATCAGCTGAAGGTTTGCTGGGTTTATCCGTTCCAGTTTTAACCAACCAACTGCTGATTTGAAGATAGTGATTCCTTTGCATTTATTCCTTCCACTTTGTGCAAGGGACCAGGACCAGAGGCAGTGAAACACCCTCAGCAGGATGCTTCTACCACCATGCTTAACAGCTGGTTCAGCG
Organism: Valencia hispanica; assembly: GCA_963556495.2. Taxonomy (NCBI): domain Eukaryota; kingdom Metazoa; phylum Chordata; class Actinopteri; order Cyprinodontiformes; family Valenciidae; genus Valencia; species Valencia hispanica. The sequence continues at coordinate 34,635,414 of OY747712.1, forward strand.
TTCTTGGATTAGAAAGCCTCAACTTGATGTTCCGAACACTATTCTTGTCAATCGGGACAGATTTCTCCGTCTTAGTCTCCTCCAACTGAAAAATATTTTCTCATTAGGCATTTAGACTTTAATTATGAGGCCAGTGCAAATTTTCATACCTGCTTGTAGATATCGGTTTTGGGAGATTTTTTTTTCCCCCTGGTCAACCCATGCAGATGTTTGCTTCAATGTGGACTGTGACATTGTGTTCAAGCATATTTTTGCCTGGATTGAGCCTTTATGGCTTTTGGATTGTATGTACATATGCAGCCAGAATTATGCCAGAAGCTTGTTGAAGGCTACAAAAAGTGTATGCTTGTATGAGTCTGTGTTTTATTGAGACCCTGTTTGATTAGAGAAAATCCACAATAAGCTCAAACTTGTGAAACCAATGTTTGCTTCATCATCCGACGCTAAAGAAATAACCAGTTAAATTAAAATGGGTAACATGGGTTGCAACGATGTGGTAAAGTGCGGCAAACGAAGGACATTAAAACCAAGTAAAAGCATTTCCTGGCGACATACGTGTTTCAAAATGTTTCATTCATTAAGCAGTCTCTCCGTCTGACCGACCCTCATCAGGGGAATACAACCTCTATGACGGCTGAAGGTCGAACAGCACATTTCCGAGAGTGCACAAGTCATTTCCTCCACATTTTAATGACTAAATCAAGGGTTAAAAAGCATGTGGAAGGCTTGCAGCTTAATGGATTGAGGGGAAATTTTTTTTTAAATGTCAGGCTTTAAAAAAATAAAGTATCCTATGTCCACAAAACCATGAAAATGACATGTTTAGAGTTTAGAATGTTTTATTATAGTTTATTGTGATAGCATTTTCATTTTTTCATTTTTTTTCCATTTTATTTTTTCCAAAGAACAAACACAGCAAATAACTTTGAGGGGAAGGAGAAAGCGAAGGTAAGAGCGGGAGAGAGAGAGGAGGACCACATACATAAGATAGATCAATCCATAGATAAGTAGGTGGGTAGATAGATACATCAGGTTTGGCTTGATTCTCCCCCTGTAACCACCGTGGGTTCACACGTACACTCACGCGCGCACTACATGTTGGTTTACAAAGGATAATCAGCATCGGAATTGGATTAATAACCATTTGAATATATCAAGGAATTAAAAAAATAAACTAATATTAGAGAAGAACACACTGCCAAGGAAAACAGATTCAAGCGCACTGATGTCAAACCCAAAAGTTACGAAGTTAGCTTGGAGAGAAAAATAATAATATACACAGCTAGGTTAGATAAACAGGAAAATATGTATACTTCATCTATGCATGCATACATATACTGTATGCAGGCTGTGTACGTGTGCGCGCACCTGAAGGGGATAAGAAAAAACATAACGCTGTATAGATTTGCTTTAAATGCCCCGATTCATACACAAAAATTGAAACCAGGCCTCTTTCTAGATCAATCTCCTAAAGTGTGCGTCTATGCATGTGTAGCGCAGCCTAACTCGTTAGTAGTGAAATGCCTATCTGCAGATAAAGGGTCGCTCATTTTTGCAGCTGTCCAGGTCTCTCGGGAGAAGGTGGTGGTGGTGGGGTGTTGGAGTTAAGGCAGACAGCTGATTTCAGGTCAGACTACAGTGGGTCAGAGTAGATGTTTTGCACCAGCCCATTTTAATATTGATAAAACACAGGTACACAATATTTTGGCATTAAAAGTAGGTACAGAGCTATTGTTACAGTCTGTGAAAGAAAAAGTGCGAGAATGTAAAGGGGTGAATGGAGCAATAATGAGTGGCCATGTAAGCAGAAAACAGGGCTGATTACATTTTTTAATTTTGAAGTGGGGGGAAAAAAACCCAAAACATTGCAGCAGTCAGTCATCGATCAAGCTTTAAACGGTACAACGTTATATATCTGGCAGCTTAGGATGGAAATCTTAGCTCGCTTAAAAGGGAGATGCTCTGACATTTTCAGACAGAGTCAAAGTCCCCCCACCAGGGACACTCAATACCTCTGGTTGGTTCTGTTAACAGCCTGTTATCATTCATACTTGTCATTTAAAAAGAAAGAGCACTTCCAACCCTAATGTACCAGGGCGTCGCAGCTCCTTTGGGTTTAAATGAGAATTGTTCAAAATTCTAAAAAGCTGTTTGAAGGCCCTGAGCAGCAGGTCTTTCCAAGATCCTGGCTTAACTTAACTAGACAACAACATGCCACGCTTCATCTTCAACAGCCAACACAGCTACAGAAACCTAAAGAGCCATATATACACAAAAATGCGCCCGATAAATACATAAAAAAAAAAAAAGAAATCTCAATTTTGTATTCATTCGTGTTTTTTTCTCTTAACTTCATAACGACAGCCACCGCTCGACAACCCTCAACGTTTTTTACTTTCCTGCTCGTCTTTTCTGTTGTTCCAAAAGGTTTGAAGTTCACACTCAACAGTTTGGTCTTTTATTCTCTACCCAGGCGTTTTAAAAACACTTATTCAACAAGTTTTTTTTTTTTAGTGTTTATGAAATACAAAAACCATGTGTGAGCTGACAAAGAGGACACACAGACTGCAGGAGTACAAAGTAACATGACAAAGATAATGAGGGGAGAGCATGGACAAAAAAAAAAGACATGATTTGCATCTTGTTTTTTATACAAATGATACAGAGCAACTTGAACGCCTCCCACGCATCACAAACATCCTGGAATATTTGTCCTGTCCCTATGCGCACAGGCACAACATGAAATCTGACTCAGCATGTAGAAACATGTCCTGCTATCAACGCGGTCTAAAACTGCGTACGGATTTGTGTATAGACAACACGGTACCTGTTTCCCCCCCTGTAAAGTCAGCCATTAAAGACTGCTCAGTTTCTAACAAAGTCAGCTCACCGCAGCTAATGACAGCTCTTTTTGAGTTTCAGTTCCTGCAGTGTACCAACATCGATGTAAAGAGGAAATTGAATAATTAGATGGCTGAGAAAAACAAAACAACTCCTACCATTGCATTAGATTTGTGTGTTCTTACTCAAATGCTTAAAATCTTCTCATCGACCCAAAGTAAAGTAGAAAATGTCTGAAAGAAATGTGTAAGTCTGCAGGCGTAGCTGACTCTGTCCTCGTACAGGGATGCTTAAGACACTCAGGATGGATGGATGAATGGATGGATGGATGCAGAAAGCGGTAGAGGGAGAAGTTTAACTGTTAGTGGGCCTGGACAGTTCTGTAGAAACGCGACGGAGGGTTGGAGAGGGCGAGGAGGAGGAGGAGGAGGAAGGGCTAGGACCGGAGGAGGCGGTGTGTTGTGAGGCTTCAGCAGCAGCCACCTCCAGCATGTTGGCCTCCCTGGCTACTGGACAGTGTGGAGTGGGTGGTGGGATGCTGGGGTCCAATCTTAATACCATTAGCCTGTGTGGAGAAAGAGACATGGGAAAAAAAAAGAAGAAAGATTTAAGAAAGACCTCACCTGGGTGTAAACCCCCCCCTCCCAAAAAAAACCCAACAAAACTTCATAAATATGTTTGGTGAAGTAAACCGTTTACTTCATGCGAATAACCTTTTTCATAACTCTGATAAACAGTTCCTTGCCAACATTTCGTTTTAACTGGCCAGAAGTTGAGTTTATAAAAGCTCCCGTTGGTCTTTACTCTGTTTCGTAACTTTAGTGGCAACGAAACAAAACAGCAAGCTAACAATGTGTTACCCATGACAAGGGAATATGTTAATTAAGAGCACAGACATAAACGTGCAATTATGGTCACTAACTAAATAGGAGGATGTTTGAATGGCCGCTGGATATGTTTCATGGTGAGAATGACAGTGCACAGTGCCTGTTGGGATTTCTATTAGATCACATCACAGAGGAAGCAACAGGTGCCGCTGTGTCACACAAAGGCAGCGGAAACACCAGCAGCAGAAGCACTCAAGGACAACAGGATAAAAAAAGAAAAGCACATATAAAAGAGGAGTAACTGAGAAGCAGGCAGGCAGGTGGGTGGTAGGGAGACATTTTCATCTCTCTGAGCTGTAGTGCTCACTTTTCCTCTGTGTTTCATCAGCTCTCTCTCTCTCTCTTTCTCTCCCTTCCCCTGTGCGGCGGCAGCAGAGAGTCGGCCTCACTCGCTCTCTCCGTCTGTATACATTTATCTCTCCCTCCCAGTGCAACTCTCCTCCTACACTCAGTAGCAGTAGTGCCTCTGGGAAACACTGTATGCCTTTAAATCACATTTATTGAGCTAAGGCCATGTGTGTGTTTTCTCGTAGCGGCTGCCAACATTTCTGGTAGGGCTTCCCTTTCTCTCTAGAAGCTCAGTCAGCTGATGTGGTTTGGCTGGCCGATCGGCCTGCCTGCACTCCGTCTGACTGTTGCTAATAACAAAAACACTGACTGGCTCACCCCAGTACTGTCTGCCCAACACCTGCATTTTCTGGCTGAAGGGCCGAATACACTCTAAAACACATGTGGAAGCAGTCATTAGATTCACACGGGTCTATATTAACAACAATAGCTTGCACATGTTAGTTGCTGGATACAGGCCTAAAGATGATGAGTTTCAAAACTGTAAAATGGGTGTACCACAAGGTTCTACTTTAGGGCCACTGCTGTTGCTTTTGTATTTTAATGATCTACCTAAAAGCTGTAAAGGCATTCAGAGCCAAATTTAAGCAGATGGTGTCATAAATTATTTGATTGTAAAGACTACAGCAGGTTGTGGATCCGTTAGACAGGTACTAGTGAAACTCGGAAAAATTTGAAAATTGCACAAAGGTTCATTTATTTCAGTAATTCAATTTAAAAGGTGAAACCGATATATGATATAGGCTCATCAAAATTATAGCCAATAAAGGCTTGAAATATCTTGCTTTGCATGCAATGATTATGGCTTATAAAAAAAACCAAATTCAAAATCTCAGAAAATTAGCATATTGTGAAAAGGTTCAATATTTTAGTCTCAAAGTGTCACACTCTAATCAGCTAATTAATCCAAAACACCTACAAAGGGTTCCTGAGCCTTTAAATGGTCTTTCAGTCTGGCTCAATAGGAATTAATCAGGGTGAAGACTGCTGAGCTGACAGTTGTGCAGAAAACCATCATTGACACCCTCCATCAGGAGGGAAAACCTCAAAAGGTAATCGCAAAAGAAGTTGGATGTTCCCAAAGTGCTGTTTCAAACCACATGAGTAGAAAGTTATGTGAAAGGGAAAAGTGTGGAAGAAAAAGGTGCACAATCAGCAGGGATCAGCCTGGAGAGGATTGTCACGAAAAGGCTATTCAAAACTGTCAGGGACCTTCACAAGGAGTAGACTGAGGCTGGAGTTAGTACATCGAGAGCCACCACACACAGACGGATCCTGGACAAGGGCTTCAAATGTCTTATTCATCTTGTCAAACTGCTCCTGAACAACAAAAGTGAGAAGCGTCTTACTTGGGCCAAAAAAAACCCAGCAAATTTTGCATCTCACTTGGAAACCAAGGTCCCAGAGTCTGGAGGAATATTGGAGAGGCAGACAATCCAAGATGCTTGAAGTCCAGTGTGAAGTTTCCACAGTCTGTGTTGATTTGGGGAGCTATGTAATCTGCTGCTGTTGGTCCACTGTGCTTTATTAAGTCCAGAGTCAACGCAGCCATTTACCAGGACATTTTGGAGCACTTCATGCCTCCTTCCACAGATTAGCTTTATGGAGATACTGACTTCATTTTCCAGCAGGACTTGGCTCCTGCCCACACTACCAAAAGTACCAAAACCTGGTTCAATGACCATGAGATTAATCTGTTTGATTGGCCAGCAAACTTGCCTGAACTGAATCCCAATAGAGAATCTATGGACCATTGCCAAGAGAAAGATGAGAGACATGAGACGGAAGAATGCAGAAGAGCTGAAGGCCCCTATTGAAGCTTCCTGGTCTTCCATAACACCTCAGCAGTGCCACAGGCTGATAGCATCCATGCCACGCCACATTAAGGCAGTAATTGATGCAAAAGGGTCAAAACCAAGAACTGCATACATAGCATGATTATACTTTTCAGAGGTCTGACATTTCTCTATTTAAAATCATTGTTTCATTGATTTCATGTAACATTCACATTTTCTGAGATTTTAAATTTGGGGTTTTCATAAACTGTAAGACATAATGATCAAAATTATAACATACAAAGGCTTGAAATATCTTGCTTTGCATGTAATGAGTCTATATCATATGTTAGTTATACATTTTAAGTTGAATGACTGTAATAAATGCACTTTTTCACGGTATTCCAACTTTTCGAGTTTCACCTGAAAATTGGGGGGGGGGGGGGGGGGGGTGAGCATGGGCCAGTATTAGGTTTTCACTGGTCAGTTGGATGGATATCAAAGTCTAAAGCCCACCTCTGATAAAGAGAGGCTAGGAGGCGAAGCTTTAAAGAGAGGGGAGGGGACATCGTGATGATGGAAGACAAAGAAGAGAGCAATCGTTTTAAGTGCAATATTTAACAATATTCTTGCAGTTTCATGTTTGTTCCACAATACTGTGGAGCCCTACGGGTTCAAGGATTGTAACCCATCTTTAAAGAGCTTCAGAGCTCTGCCAAAGTGTTTCACAGTAAACACATGTAGTCAGTATTTGTGCTGTTCTTAAGGATCACAGAAATTTTAAGAAATAAGATGACTTCAAATATTTGTCTGTTGTTTTGGATTCTTAACTTAATATTAAAGGCCATAAGAAAAGTGTCAAACTATAAACTACAGAAAAAGCTCTGAAGGTTTTGGGGAAGCAGCTAATGGAATTATTGTAGAATCTCAATAAAGGTAAACATTATGAGCTCAGATGGTTTTATATACATTTATTTTATAACATTCACTTTTAAATGTTTTATTGGGGGTTATTCTAGAAGTAGTTGGGAGAATTATGTTAAAACCAACCAGTAATGGAGACATGAAAATGGACAAAGTAATGCAAAACATCTTTTGGTTAATCTTGTGCATTTAAAGAGATATCCAAGCTTTAGAATAGTTCAGGACCAGTAATATTAGTTTTTTTCTTTGTATAGGTTTCAGAGTTCCACAAATTATGAAGCAATACTGAACTTTGCTTCTAATTCAACATTGGGATAAAAAGTCTGTTTCACTTTTTATAGCATCTGAAGCTTAACTCTGACAATTCTTTTAGTAAAAATTGAAGAAAAAATGTCTTTTAGTACGTAGCTTAGCATTTGAGCCACCCTTAATCATCCTCCCTGCGGAAACCCCAGGTCCAGTTTAAACTCAGATATAAAGTGGGATAAAAATAAAAAGAGCAGTGAAAGTGGTCTTTACTTTCTTCTGTATATTTATGTATGGGTTCCTACAGAAGCGTATTGCTTTCACTTGCAAAAAAACAAACAAACTTTGCATTTCTAAATGAATGAGATGATTTTTACAAATAAATAAATACTTCAGCAATGTTTTTATGAGTTGATGCTCTGTGGCTGTAGGCATTATTGATTAATGTTAATTAATGATTAACCATTGCATTGCCCTGCGTTGGACTGGCGTGTCTTGTTTGATGAGTTTAATTCACTTTTACTTTGTTTAGGGATTAAGAAACTGGGAAATACTCTTGTCTCTAACCTATGTAGATAGGATTGTTATTAGTTTGTCGACTTTGTTTGCGCCTGTTCAGGCGGATTTTTCTGCCCCCACAGTTTCTCGTTAAGTCAGAAAACCAGAGCTTTTTATTATTTTGTTTTTTAAAGCGAATTCTACACGCTTCTGTAGGGGCCAGCCAAAAATCAAATACATAATACAGTAAAACAGAACCTCGTATTTTTTATGTTTTGCAAACAAAAACGTTTTTATGTGTGAAAAACTGATGATAAAACAATAAAAACAAAGTGCATAATTTTCCAGACTTAGAACTGAGTAGAAACCCAGGCTTTAGGTTCTCTCAATTATTAAGTCACACTCTGGGACCATTTGTGCATGAGCACCATCATGACTTATGTCATCAGATAACATACGGACAGAAACTATAGTGTGTACTTAACAGGTTGCAGAGATTGCCATCTCGATGACTAATTAGCAAACCAAGAGTGTAACCACAAAATCTTAATAAATCATGCAGTGATTGAAAAGGGACTTGAAACCAGCTAGAGGAAGAAAAACAGTGAATCCTTTCCTTCTTTATAAAGTCCCTGACTATATTCAGAAAAACTTTAAACCACCGGTGATGAAAGAAGTGGCATGATGTGAGTCAACCGTCCATACTTTGCTGTAGGGGTGTGCCAAAGCAGACAACGTATAGGCAGTATACAACTATGCTTCACAGTGACGTACATAACCAATGAGGAAGAGGCCAGGATTATACATTGGTGGTTTTAGGAGGTTCCTTTTTAGAAACTGGTGCAGATGTTCGGCTTTTAATGCCAACATCCACACAAGGCATTAAACTGACATCTTTATTGCCTATAAACTGAAAACAACGCATAAAGACAACAGTGTAAGGCTGAAAGAATGAAGAAGTGGGGGATTTGGGCTTAGCAGTGGTGCAGAGATATACATGCTGCTGAACAACTGCTTCCTCACAGTCAAAAGGTGTAACAAAATTAAGTCTGCGCCATCAGTTGAGGTGAGAGTAGATAGTCTTTATGACCTCCTTTCTGATCAAGGGGTCCTGGTATAGTCAGCACTTTTGCTACATAGAGGAGCAATAATTATTGGCAGTATGCAGATGCAAGTTTGACATATATTGCACACCCTTAATTTTTCTAACTCGCAGTTCGCTCTCGATCTGACCATCTTCATGTGGAAGTAATCGGATTAACATTTCAGCTCAATGACTGGCTGCACAACTAAACTTTTCTGCTTCCTTTGCTGTTCCATAGATAGAAATTTGGCTGACAGTGACTGGGCTGACAGGCAGCTTACAGCCTGACTGGCTGAGTGAGTGTTTGTTTTCTTGCTGAATGACCGAGACCTTGTGGGACGTGAGGAATTTATGAGCTGGCAATATGCCGAGAGAGAGAGAGAGAGAGAGGCAGAAAGAGAGGGAGTGAAGAGTGGAAGTGGAAAATAGAGCAGAGGAAAGGAGGAACACAGGGAGTTTTGCTTGGCTGGAGTCAAAGGAAGGAGAGCCCCCCCCCCCTCTCCACCTCTTTTTTTGAGGCAAGAGGGAGCGTGGCAAACCACACACACAGCTGGAAATCCACACTCAAAAGAAAGAGGGAACAGAACAAAGACTGGAAAAGAGAGGAAGAAAGGCAGAGAAAAAAGTGGAAAAGAACACAGAAGCTTAAAAAGGAGGAAAAAAAGAAAAAGAAAAACAGAGGGTTTAGTGTGCTTTACCTCGTTGTTGATATCAAACACGCCCTCCTGGATCTTCTCATAGATCTCCTTGGCTGTGTTGATGAAAGCCTGAGACGGAGACAGGAAGCGAGACAGATGAAGTGGAGAGATTTGATTCATATTTGTACGCGGAATCCTAGAATTAAGCCAGCACAGCTCTTATGGAGTTTATTTGTCCTACAAAATAAGAAAAATGTTGGTGGGAGTTTCAGTAGCCCACAGGGCCTTGAATTTCTGCACTCTTGACTTTCCAATTCCTGCCAGGCGTCCAATGCGTCGCCTCGTTAGGAATCTCCTTATTGACTTCTGAAACTGGTGTTTACAGTAATACAACACCTTTTAGAGCAGAATGTGTGAACTGCTTCGCTTAACATTTCATCTGGGTGCGGCAACTGTCAGTAAAGTAACGCAGACTTCCTGGTTAGCTTCTGAACATTCACAAGCTATCATGTGGAAAAACACACCCTGCAGACAATAATAAACCCCAACCCATGTCGAGAGAGCGCATGCATGTGTGTCTGTTTGTGTGTCTATGTGCTCTGAGCATTTTTATTTGTACCTCTCAGATTATACTAAACGTTTCATTAGGCCACAAACACACTTGCACACCGCCCCCAGATAACTTCAAAAAGAGAGAGAGAAAACCTTTTGGATATAAAAAAACTGAAATACCTGCATCCTCAAAGTGTAGTATTAAGAGGCTCCAATGGGGGAAAAAATGGTTTTAATAGAAGGACACATCTTCAAAGGTCCACTATCACTTATTCAAATACGAGATGAAACAAACATGTTTAGTATGCTGTGAGACATCAAATGGTTGTGCAAGGGCTTAGTAGGAAGACCGAAGCTAAGTAGAAACAGATGCTGATCATTTCGCCCCTCCGCCATTTTGTAGCTTTCTACTTCTGGTCAGTTTGCGCCCAAGTTTTCCACCTGTCACTGGATGTTTTGTTCTGATCAAGACTCAATCTTTGTCCCCTTTGAGGAGGTGTTGTACTCACTCATACATTTAATGATTTAAAGTGAAGTGGTTTTATGAATCTGATAAATGTTATCTACCAGAGGGGTGTCACTCCGAGCTATTTGGTTTGATCAGGGGTCATAGTCTATCTTATTTCATAACAATCACAGGTCCAAGCAGAAACTATTACTTTTCTTCAAAAAAATAAATAAAATAAAACTAATGGATAAAATATGTCTAGTTGTTTAAATACATTGAAATACAAGAAAGAAGATATTAGCAAAGGAGGGTAACTAATCTGGAGACATAACACCAAAGCTGTCGGAATTACATCTAGTTGGTTTAATCAACTTAAATTAGTTTCCATTTTTGAAATGGGAGAACAACTTGTGCTTAATCGGGATACAGGTTTTTGCAACGCAAGCTAGAAAAATGAGTAAGTTCACTGCATAAAAAACTATGTTGGTGGGACTGATTATGAAGGAATATGCTGTCATGTCCATAGCTTTAGATGTGTCACTATTTTGTATAGTGCGGATGTATTCCAATGAAAGGTTTTCCAGTCTTTTACTGGGTCTGGAAAGATAATGTTACTTTTCCTCAAATATCAGTATGTTGTTCTATTTCTCTTTCATACTTAATAACCATGACCACCTGAGAGTGAATATCCCCATCTGTGTGCTTTCAGCTAATTTGTGCACAAATTAGCTGAATTTTTCAAAGAGTAGGTTGGACTGCTGTCAGTTGGAGCCACTTGAAATATACAGCACGCAGAAGTGAGTAAATCTTCATCAGTACAGAAAAGAATATGCATAGTATGGCATGAGATTAAGTACCGCTAGCAAGGGCGTAACCATCATCTCAGAAGTAAGGGGGACAAATTTTTTTCAGTGGCCTATTGTGTGATTTATCATCCTCTCACATTCAGTAATACTTTTCCTCAGTGGTTAAAAAGCCATTTAATCACTGTTACATGAGTGTGCTGGTTTAGTTATCCCCACGACCCCACAAGTGGCATAGACAATGGATGGATCAATCGCTTACCCGGTTAGTGTTCCAATGGCCGCATTCGGGGCTAGCCCTGTTGGTTGAAATCCACTGAAATTCTGACTTCTAACTTCTATGAAATTATACATATTTTATATCATTAGAAAGCTAACAGTCTTGTGATTTCAATTATGGATGCCAATCAATGGTACAGTCATAACTGTAGGCACGAGTGCTTTTGCCAACACACACACACCTCTGCAGAAGGAGATAAAATGTGTGACTCACCACTTTGTAGTCCAATAAATGTGACAAAACCAATCCATCTCAAACAAAACTGACTTTTTACTTTCATAAGGGTCTGATTAAAGCCCTCTAATAAAGTGATTATTCCAGGACAAAAATAAAACTGATAAAAAATGTAAAATAAACAGCAAAAATGCACTTCCGAAATGTCTACTCCATGTTTGTAGTCAAATAGTCATATTTTAAGTTCTCACAATGATTTTGTTATTTAAAGCAAAGACAAGTTTTAGTAAAGAAATATTCATCCAGCTGTTTGAAAAGACATTTGCTGTCTTCGAGTTAGACAACAGAGATAATAACGACAGGATGGTCCAAATGAATACTTGGACATGATGAAGTAAAACTTCATCATGGAGTTAAGGAGCTCAGAAAATAAACTAGTTTATATAAAGTTGTGATTTTTTAAATGTTTATATTCAGTCAGAAAAGATTGTTTTAGTTACAATGTATCCGTTTAACAAAAGTATTTGTAACATTTTGGTCTATGTGTTACATCTAAGCAGTGATGAGATATTTTTTCTTTTACATACAAACGTTTTTGCCACTTCAACAGCAAGTTTAGAGGGAACACAATAAGAAAACCAGATGTCCCAGCATTCTACCAGCATTTAAACGCATCATGCACGCACAAATCTGGAGACATGAAATCAGTCTCACAACTCCTCATGCACTTGTAACCAGTAGTCGAGTTGTAAAAAAATTTCAGGGGGATGGTCTTTTTTTTTTTTGCCTATTAAAAAAATCTGGATTTTAATTTAAAAAAAGGTGCTATTTATAGAGTATTTTGTATCGCCGAATTGGCCAGAATGTTAGGGGAATACAACTGAATAGCCTGCATTAGAATTAAACAAGATCGGGTGAAATGGAAGCTTTATATATCTGTGAAGCAAAGCCGATACCAGCACCTTGCAAAGAAGCCTTAGCAAATAATTGCAGTGCAGAAGAAGTTTTTTCCTGCAAACTAGGCCTATACAAAACAAAGTATTGGACTAATTTAACATGAAAGACCAAACAAAATGAGTCATTTCAATTTTATTCATTACAACCCTCACTTAATCCACATGCTTGTAGCAGTTTCCAAACACTTTTGTAATCATGTTTTTCTTCTACAGCTTTTCTTGCTCTTGTTCACATTCGTCCTGATTATGGCTAAATGTCGGCACTGTCAGATGAGCTCTGACAAGGTACTCATTTTTTCTAGGCCGATTATGGCTGAATGTGTAAAAAGAGTCGACATCTAGTACACATTCAGCAAGCCGCATGAGTGTCTTGACTGAATGACAAGTTATGCATTTTCGCAAGCTAATTAAGAAAGAAAGATGTGGGGGGGGGGGGGGGGGAATCGCCCGTTCATCTTAGCTAGTTTGGAGGGTAGCATCCTGGGATCTGTGCGTACACCTGTGGAGAGTCGGGTGGTCTTTAGATAACAAAAAGCAGGCTAGATTAATTATTGAGATTAATAGCTCACCTGTAATTTTTTTCTTTTTTACAAAATCCCGGACTTCCCGCTGAGCAGCCACTCGTTTGGGCATGTTTGCACTTCTGTAATGCAGCTTTTGCCGCTCTCTAGGCCATAAGGTGAACCCCGAAAATTTCTTTAGAAATGAATCTCATTCCGACCTCTGGCATCTACAAACCGTTTACTTCATAAAATAAATACGTTCGCACCTAGTTCAAAAGTTTAAGTTCTCCTTCTGTAATAGCGCAGTTTTTTTATGATCTGTGTTTTTATTCGGGACTAGTTTGTTTTCGAAGTAGTGAGAATGGAGTGATACGGCTGCTACGTACCCATTTTAGACCAATGCAGTGGCAGAGTTTAACCAACGTGATGACGTATGCGGATATGGACAGCTAAGGTCATGATGAAAACTTCTTTAAAACTTTTACAAAACCGAGTAAAAGCATGTAGGCCTATGTAAAATGTGTTACATGCATTTACCTTCCATGAAACATGAACAAGACATGGATTTCATGTTAAAGAGTAACTGAACCCCAAAACAAGTTTTTTGCTTCTAAACTGTAAAAATGGTTCTTTACCAATGCAGTCTTTCAGTTTCTGGGGATTTTACATTTTGGTGTAAACTTGTTTAATTTTACACTTTTTGGTCTAAAAACGTCTTGGTGCTGCCCTCTTAGGGTTGAACGGTGGCTACTGCATTCGAATTTTGTGATTGGTGGAGAGCGGTACATATTTACGTCACAGGCATCGACTGTGTCACAGCAGTCATGGTCTCACAGACACGCCCCGTGGGTTTGGGTATAAAACTATCAGACATACCGACCCCGTGGCGAGTTTGGAGTTGGATTGCGTTTTTCAGGTTACCATTATTATCACATTAGCATTTAATTAGCATAGCTAACATACTGTTTTGAACGTTAGCCTATGTTAGCATTACCATTCAGAGACTGGACCCATCCTGTCTGTCTCTCCCTCAGCAGCAGCGCCAGCCTCGGGCAGCGTTGACTCAGCACCCTGAGCCAGCGGCTCGAATTGATACGGCTCGCGGCCGCTTGGCTCCATAAAGCCTCCCTCTATCTCTCTATCTCTGGTGACAGCGGAGGAGAACTGCTGGTTCAGGGCGCCGGGCCAGCGCCGCCCGAGCTCGGTGTTGCTGAGGCAGAGAGAGACAGGAGGAGTCCAGTCTCTGAGTGGTAATGCTAATATAGGCTAACGTTCAAAACAGATGAATGTTGATCAGATCGATCAGTCGCAAAACTGCCAACGTCGCTTTGGTCACTGTCCATGTTTCTGTGTCACATTAAGCGAGCTGTCACTCTCCCCCTCCGCTCATCTTCCATACTTGGCCATACCCCTCTGTTCTTCCTGGCACTGCGCACTTTCTATAAATCCATCTCTTGGTCTAAAACGGGTACATAGCAGCCGTATCACTCCTTTCTCACTACGGTGAAAACAAACTAGTCCCGAATTATAACGTCGATCATAAACAAACTGCGCTATTACAGAAGGAGAACTTTTACTTTTAAACTCAGTGTGAACGTATAGATTTTATGAAGTAAACAGTTTTTGTAGAAGCCAGAGGTCGGAACGAGATGAAACGAAAACTGGGTTCACTTGGCCTACTCTCAGGCAAAAACAATGTTGCATCATTGCGTGTCGTGCCCCTGTCCCCCGGATTTTATTTGACTGTTTATTTTCGCTCCACATGTGGAGACCTAACATTTTCTGATGAGATTATTTCATATAGGCTAAGCCTATTTATGATTTATATTTCCATACAATATTTACTTTAAAAGGGAAAGGATGGAGATGGAGGATGGGACTTTTACTGGTGGGACGTTATATGTCGGATTTCTTTCCAAGGGGAGCGGCATCCCCCTCAACTCGACTACTGCTTGTAATCTTAATCTGTCCGTAAGCGTGGTTTTGTCTGTGTGTATCAGGTGATTGGTGCATGCGTATTTAACGATTTGTATGCGTAGGAGTCGTTTTGAATTTGTAGTTAGTTTTAAGTTAGTGTAATTTGAAATGGTGCGTGAGTAAATGTATTTTGTGCTCGTACTTTCTTGATATTTGTGTGTACAGTTGAACAAACAACAGCAAGTACTCGAAGTTACGCACAAAATGTTTTTTACGGGTTACAAATCACGTTTTACACATACAGCTACCCAAAGCAACACACAAACAGGCTGACAAGTTACAAATCAAGTTTTACACACGCACAGATCTTTTGAGACTATTTTATCTCCACATTCAAAGTTTTGTGCCTTTTGCTGGTTGTGGCTGGCTTGTTAGACATGTTGTGCTGCACTGCTCTCTCTAGCACTTGACGACGACCCACTGTTTGCGTTAGTTTACTTACGGTGCGTTCAAAGATGACTCGGAAAAATCTGTTACCACATGTTAACTGTTAAGACGGCTATAAAGGCTGAACAGAAGTGCGGGGGACGCAGGGCACCGACACGGGAAGTGCGGGGGACATGTCCCACGCGTACCCCGCGGTTGTTACGCCCATGAACGCTAGTGTATTTATGCTCAACACTAGTGTCAATTCCATAGCAGTGGCAGATCTGTGTACTTTACATACAGAGTAGTTGGGCAAATTTTTGATATGTCCCAAATAATATGTAGCAATAAACAGATTAATTGAAAGTCGATTCTGTAGGTTAGTTTTGGAGACATCTACTTAAAGCTGTGAATCTTTCAAACGCCACTGAAATTGAAGGCAGAGGTGTGAAAAAGCTTTTAGAAAAACGTTAAAAATTATAAGGCTTAAATCTAGCTCGATTTCTGCCAAATATATAGCATTCACTTGTTCTCCTGGGTTGTTCTCATAGGAGACAGAATATAGCTAATCAGGAGATGGGACTTTTTAAACACACTATCTAAGCCTTCTCCAAGGTCCTAAGTTTAGACATTGTGAAGGAGGATCTTGTTAAAGAATACAGCTGCATGTTTGTGAGGATCAAAAATAAAATCGAGCATGGATTAACACACAGTCCGTCTTTCTTCTCCATACACACACAGTTACTAACAACACTGAGAGGATCAAAGTTGATTCAATAAAGTGGAATTAAAGATCCCAGAGCGACTTCCCTATGACTACAGGTATCGATGCTTCTGTCTCCAGGGGCAGTATCTTATGAGTTACGTCTGAAGGATTTAAACCGAAGAGCAATATGTAGGATAAACTATATGAGCGACTTCAGCTGTGATCCCACGTTATGAGGTTTACAGAGGATTTCACTGGGCAGGCTGATTTCACAACAAACATATCTAACATGCAAAGAAAGCGTTCTTTCCTCCGAAAAATATAAAAATGTGCTGAGAAACTGAAAATGTGTCCTGAACTCCTCTCTGGCACCTGTCAAAAATAGACTGAGCCCAAGGGTGCTCTCTAGTCTGCAATGTCCTGTTCCCTCCTGCCCTCTTTCCTTTCCTCTACACATCACTACGCCTCTTGTTCCTCCCACAATGGAATGAGATGAGGGTTAAACTAAGAACTAATAAGAAAATATTTTGCTGAAAGATAAAGAAAAAAATAACAGGATAGCACGGGAGGACAGAGAAATCAAAAAGAAGAAGAGCAGTGGCCAGTGGCTGTGGAGAGGATCTTTATGAAGGATTTAGGAGAGGGCAGGGAGATGAGTCGATGAAAGCATGCTTGCAGGATCTCTCTGTCTGTCTCCAAAGACCATCCCATCAACCCCAGTGTCCACCCACAGGCCCTGACGACAAACTCTGCACACTGATTGGCTGCTGGATGTCGCTGAGGAAAGGTGGGGTGGACGTTATGAATATGTATGAACTTTAACTGGTTGATATACGGCTGGAAAATAGGAGGAGAGATGATGGGGGAAGGAAGGAGGAAGAAATGAATGGAAGAGGGCAGGAAGACATAAATGAGAGGACGGAAGACGTGCTGGAGGAGGTGGGGGAAGCAAAAAAAAGGATGACGAGTGGGAAGGGGGAGGTGAAGTAGGAGAGGTAAAGAGCAAATGATGGACGTCAAGGGATGAGGAGGGATGGAGCGAGGAGAGATGAAGGGAAGGGAGGAGAGGAGCGGTATCGGGAGGATTCAGAGGACACTAATGAGACAAATTAATCATACCACGCACGCACGCACGCACGCGCGCGCACGCACACACACCCCTCCCCCCTAAATCCTAACCCCAGAAGAGCGCTGCTCAACAGTGTTGTGGGTATGAGTGTTTGTCTGATATAAACTGGTCAAGAGACGGTTGGGGAAAGAAGGGGGAAAAAATAAATGTAAAAACAGAGAGAAAGTGAGAGTGTGTGTGTGATGTGCCTCTGGGTGGCATGCTGTGCCGTGTAGGATGGGATTAGTTATGTGATTGGATAAGTGAGAAGGGGGTCCCAGAGGAGCAGGCCTTGCAGTCACTGCAACAACACCAGGGGTGTGTCTGTAAGTAGGGCGGAGCCATACATTCGGCGTGTTAACTGCAGTTCAAAACGTTAACGTGACGCTTGCTAGGTTGGACTCCATCACTGTCATCCACGCTGCTGCAGCTCTACAACATGAACTTTGACTAGATGAGTAACAGTCAAATGACAAATATAAAAAGTGGATTAAACCTAAAAAAGGACAGAATTTTAAATGTAATCAGAACATCTAAAACGTACTTTTATCACAACCTATTTTAAGTTGTGATGCACAAAATCAAACTAGAGAATAAACACTTTTGTGTATAATTTAACCAAAAAGATGTACTTTGGTACACCTTTTTCAGTGTTATACAAATCAGAGAAAGGATAGAGTATATATGCACTATATAAGCATTAAAGCATGGTATGCTTTATAAACATATAGGAATAATATATGATCAAAATCTGAGTTGAGATCTGAGCATAAAGATTCTGAATCTATATCAAACCATACAAATGGAAATGTGTTTGATCAGCTGTTTTTATTTGCCCCAAATCCTTTTCATCGTCAGTGAGGATACATTTTTTTCATCCAGATGGTTAAAGGAGCCTTGAGGGATTCCAGAGATCCCTCGTTTTTTGTGACCTGATTGTATGTTTACATATGAGAGGCGCAACCATAGAACACATTCTAACTAGCAGCTCATTCTTGATCTAAAGCCCATCTCTGGTATCCTAATGAGACAATGCTAACTTGCTACTTTTTTTTCCAAATATGCTCTCAAACATCTTGTTTTGCATCTTAAAATGCTAATATTTACCAAAACTAAAACGTTGGGTAATTTGATGCAATTAGATCTCTCGAAAAGGAAACCCATAATGCGCTAATACCCAGCAGTTAATACCTTCCAACTATTTACCATACCAACCTTGAGAGGGTTTGATGACTAAACAGACTGCCTGATATATAAATCAGAGCCATTTTTACTACAAGTCTTCAGAGAAATCCTTCTAAAACTGCTCTCTGTTCCAGACAAACAGAGCTCTAATTCCAGCTACAGATGTCAACAGGCAGCACCAATAACTGTGAAAGAACAGATAATGGCTGTGAAATTGTGGTGTGGCCTGAGATTTATTTGTCTGGAGGGAAAAGGGCTGTTTGGCATTAGTGCTGACCTGTTTGGAGCGGCGTATATTTCACAATGACAGGTGGTGTTTAAAGCTGTTCGGAACCCGGGTTCAGGTAAGCTGGTAACCTTAATCCAGTCATTACAGCAGCCATCATCAATTGCTAGTGAGCGTATGTAATTACCTCCTCTACATTAGAGGCAGTCTTGGCCGAGGTCTCCATAAATATGAGGCCATGTTCTCTGGCAAAAGCTTCACCTTCCTCTTTTTTCACCTCTCTCCTTGACTCGAGGTCGCTGAAAAACAAAAAAACAGAAAGATTTCAGGAAAATACATCCAACAAACAACTACGTTTACCCAGAAAATTTCTGCAATGCAAAATTACATCTTGTCGCGCTGCAACCACAAGCAGTGTATATTCCTTTGATATTATGTGATAGAGTAACACAAAATAGTGCATTTTGTGAAGTGGAAGGAAAATGGTCAATGGTTTTGACGTGTTTTTGTCTCCATCCCAGTCTCAAGTTATGTGAAGGGCATCTTTGTAGCCCAATGTATTACTGTGGGGATGGTGTGTTTAGAGTGAATTTTGGACTTATCTGAGCAGAGCATCTTCCTATGGCTTTCTCTCAACAATCCTCATTTCTAGCCACTCTGCCATAAAGGACAGATTCTTCAGTTGCACAGCTCAATTTCGTCCTGTCAACAGATTCTTTCCACCGAGTTGTGGACTTACGGTTTTTATTTGTAAAGGTTTGAAAAAACATTCATGATTTTCCTTCCATTTCACAATTCTGTTACTCAGATGGTCCTTTACATTAAATTCTAATATACTGAAGGTTGTGGTTGTAAAAAATTGTGTCATATTTCAAGTGGTATGAAAATGTTCGCAAGTCACGACGCAGAAAAGTCTTAGTCCAGGAAAACGTATATATTCCATCAAGATCCAGACATTTCCTTATGCTGATGTGGTACTGATGAAGTGCACTCTGACTTTTGATTAAAAACTATTTTCTTACCGTTGTGTGCTTTGCTTTTAGCTGCCTGAAATCTCCATGCAAGCTTGATAATGAAAATAACTTGCAAACTTATTTCTTCTACATAAGAGCATTATCTAACCTTCAGAGGAGCCAGCAGCTCCCCTTATTACTAGAGCGAGAGGTATGTGCCACAGCTCAAATTGCATTCTGTGGCAGCCCTTTTGACTTAAAGTGGACATATCATGCTTTTAAATTCTTTCTTTTTACATCTAAATAATTTAGTTGTGGTTTATATATAGTGGAACTGCAGTTATTAGGATGGAATTTTTTATTATTGTAGTTCTATAGGCTCCTCTTCTACCCTTGTTCAGAGGTGTCTGAACAGGGTTTGCAGAATGACTCGTTTTGGTGCGGTCCCTTTAAATGTGTAGGACGTGTTGCATACCACGCCCCCCTCTAGGTCACTGAACCTTCCACTCAGCCTTTTTGGTAGTTTGATAGAGAACCTGTAACCTAGCACTGCAGAAACTTTTTATTACCACAGCTAAAACAATACGAACTTCAAAGCTATTAAAGGTGGGCTTTCTTACAATATAAAGAGAAAATATTATACTAAATCATGACAACTTTGTTTTCTAAGCAGGTATACTACATGAAGAAAGGGAAAAACGTTAGCAATTTCAAAGTAGCATATGAACCTTTCCACTTTTACAGTCAACAAACTGTTTCAAAACACATACACATATACGTAACCAGATAGCCATATATAATAAATCATACTCTGCTTTTACCTGTGATGGTAGTCTTACAAAGACATGTAATCGGGGAGTTAAAACATCTAGCACATAGCGCTAAAGGACATAAGCAGAACGTCAGATTCTAATGCTATCAAACCAATGTCCAAGAAACATTAAATGAATGTCCATAATTACAGTTTGCTGTCATTTTAGCGTGAATTTGAGCTTACCACTGTGCTGTGTCCACCATTTTCATATTCAGAAGGGATTGAGCCCTCGATAAGACGCCGTCTTTCAGAAAACCCTTGTTGATACTGGCCGAGGTTACTGAAGCACTCGTCTTTGAAGTGTTTGGCGCAAACAAAAACCACTATATCTACAGATTTGGGCACATTACCATTAAAAATAAAACTTAACCACGTACTTCGAAGCGGTTCTAATGCTGGGAGGCGGTGTAAGGAGTTGTGCGTGTTGATAGACCCAACAACAGAACATTTTGACACTTTAGCATACTTTCAGCATACCTAAACTTGGACTACAAACTCAAAGCAAGAAGTAAAGATGGCTCAGATTGGCTCAGCGTTTAGGCGGATATCCATGACCAAGTTTGGCAGTTCCAGTGCAAGTACTGTGACGTAATAGTTCAAAAAACGTAATAGATAATAGAGAAAACTGAACGGCTTAAAAATATGACCCAAAACATTTTACAAAAATATCTCCACAACACATGGAGTGACAAATAAAGTTAAGGTTAAGTCTCTAAGTCTAAATTTATGCTTTTTGCACTCCTAGACACTCTAAATTCACTACACAAAGCATCTAAGGGCTAAAAAAAAGTGGAATTTTCATAATAAGTCCCTTTTAACATGACCTCACAAATTGTTGTAATACAAATGTTTGAGTACAGAGAGAAAAAAAAACTGAGCAAAAATGAACAAGAGTGTCTCACTTAAATTGCATGAATACCAAACCTCAGAGTTTAAACCCTGATTAATGTGCAAATTTTAGCCTAGACTCATCTGTAAGAGCAGAGTGCTTGGCTAAACAAATAAGAAGCCCCTCCGCCACCCTTCCACAATAAAATATTTTCAAGCATTGGTGACTGCTGCCACGTATTGCTGTTAGCCCGGACTTAAGTAGGCCAGTATGTACCCTTCACAGTGGAAGAAAGAAATAATTTTACCTCTTGTTGCCAATGAGCATGATGACCATATTGGAGTTGGAATGTTGGCGGGCGTCCTCTAACCAGGTCGTCAAATGGTTGAAGGTGTCCCTTCTGTTGAGCAAGCACAGATTTTTGGTTTTTGTCTGACTGCACAGACCAACAATCTGCTGAAATATATATATATATATATATATATATATATATATATATACACACACACATACATACATAGATACACACACACAACCCAATTTAAGAAGTAACAGATTTTACTTTCTCTTGAAAACTGTTAGGTGACGTCTCACTTCCTCTTTTAACGCTTGAAACCATTAAAGAGAAAGAAAAAAAAAAAAAAGACTCATCTTGATATCAGGTTCCTCTTAAAAACTACTGCTTCGATGTTTGTAATACCAGACATAAGTAGAGTTATGCAGGAAGTTTATTGCATTAGACCATTGTTGCATTGCACCAGAACATGCATCAGCAGTTGTTCCTTCCTATTTGGAGGCTTTTACATGTTCTGCACATCGCAAACAGAAATGAAAGACAGGAAATTAAAAGACAAGAGAGGTTGATGTGCAGCAAAGATCGCTTTTATAGGCAGAAAAATGGTCTTTAACTCATAATCGGGCTGTTGATCACTGCATTTTCAGTATGCCCAGAGGAATTTCAACCCGTTTCAGGCTGGTCCACTTTCCCTTCTTGAAATGGTGTTAAATGTCACACCCCATCTAATTAAAAATTATTTTGATTGTGTTAGATCACATATTTGTTGATATAATCTTTAACTTCTAGCTGCATTCCGGCTGCTTTTAGAAATGCTACATTAGAACAATTTAAACCTCTACATCTTTGCATTCTGCCACTTTTTAAACGGCTTTCTTTTCTTTTTGAGGTTCTATCCATTTCTAACATTTCCTGGAAAATAATCAATGAAATGTTTAATCTCAGTTGAAAAAAAACGGCACTCGAAAAAAAAAAATTTCTTTAACGAGTTCCTAAGAACGTGGATCGACCAGCTGATTCAGAGAACTCATCGTCTTTGTGGTTTCAGACTAAAATGCTGCTTGTGACACTGTAGACATATTTTAACCCACTTACCTGTGGTGTTCCTCAGGGCTACATTCTTTATCTTGTTCTTTTTTCAAATATGTTATACAGGGGGAACATTTTTAACTAGTGAAATTATGTCATTTTCTCCTTTTGATTGCCATATATTTAGTTCTATAAACCTACAAAAGAAAAATAAATATAAAACAGACATGAGTGCTCAGAAGAGCAGATTGCTTCAACATCAATGACTCCCATGTAGTTGCTTGGCTTTAAGAAGAGACATTTTGATAATCTTTGTAATGTAACTATGAGTAATCTGAAAATCATGTGTTTTGGATTACGTTGGAATGATATGGATTAAATTTAGACCGACTTGGGTTCTGTATAAATTGACCTGAATTGGACTAGTTTGTCCTGTAAAGTGGTTTAACCTAGTTTAATTAAACTAAACAAAGATAATATCCACAGAATGAAGTGCAGGTTTGTTCTTCAAGGAGCCATCAGAATCCATAGAAATAGATTAACCTATTCTCTAAAAGATGTTTCCTTTCTAAACCAGGTTTTACAACATTAAGGAAGGTTTTGTTTTACAAAGATAGGTGCTGGGCGAAAGGTTACAGAAATCAGGAGATTTTTAGATCAAGAATAGATTTCGACTTCGAGTACATCAAGACATGCAATTTTTTTGTATCATACTGCTGAAAAGAAGTGGTGAGGTTTGAGATCAGAAGCCAAAAAAAGAAATGAAATCAGGTTTATTTATATTGAAAAGCTTCCCATCATTCCCATTTAGAATGTCAAATAAAATAGTTTGATAGTTTGATTTTTACTATGAAAAAAGACTGGATTTTAATCTCAATCTAAAGAGGGTTTATCCCAAACTAACTGTAAAAGCTAAAGTACCCGACTGGATAAAGTGGCAGCTAAAAGCAGAGCCTAGCAACATAGTATTGCTCAACAGAAAGTCATATGACTCATTTCATGCATTTAGATAAGGTGTTTTAGATGTTCGCTAAACATAAAGTTGAGGAGCAGCAGCCAGTTCAGACATGTCTGCAATAGCAGCAGGGTGGAGAGAACTGGATGCTAGAACAAATTGAGTACAAGTAGGAGGCTGTATGAGGGGGAAAAAAAATAACTTCAGGAAGGAAGAAAGGTATACGTGTTGCCACGCTTACAGTCAGGCTTTTTCTTTCCTATTTACTTGTTGGTTTAAAAAAGCTGAGAAGCAGACTAGTGTGAATTAAATTATTGGTGTATGCTTATCTGAACATGTGTATCATTCCTTTTCTCATTAATCTAAAAAAAATATCGAATGCTGAAATTCAGCATATAGAACTTGTGCTGAGAGATAGAAGAACAATCGCTTTCAGTGTTCCTGAATGCATCCTAATTGTGTATGATTGGCTGGGTTACCTTGTGATGTCATAAACTAGCAGTGCTCCTGCTGCTCCTCTGTAGTAAGACCTGGTGATGGACCGGAACGACTCCTGACCAGCCTGCAGACACATGCAGATGTTAGCTCAACGAGAATAAAACATGTTAAACTGAACTTATATTTCAGGGCTTTGCTTTGTTAAGCTGAAAACTCATCTTTGATTGATCAGGAATGCACATTTAATTTAATTGTGAAATTCATATGGGATTCTCTGTAACAGAGTCACTACTCCAGCTCCAGGTTTTCAGTTGCTGAGGAGAAGACAGAGCAGAGCCTGTAACTGGATACAATGGAGATCTGTCTTTCACTCTCCATATACCCGTCACAGAGTCACTGCTTTCTCTCTGCGAGCATGTATAACCTTCCAGTTTTTCAATTTATGCTAAACAAAGGAGGTCACATAAGCCGCAGTGTGAAAGAATGCGGATTAGACATGTAGCCATCATGTTCTTGATAGTCCATCCAGCTCTCCGAGTCACCTTGTACTTTCACTTCCTCTTCCATTATCACCCTCTCATTGTCTCACCTTTCCTTTGTCTTCCCTCCATCCCTCATCTTTCTCTATGAATCTTTCCATCACTCTTTTCACCATCCAGCATTCTTGCTACCCCCCATCCCAAAGTCTATTCATTCTTTGGCTCCGTTCAGTTGTACATTAACAATGTTGTCTGTGTTCGTTCGGCCACAGAGGAAAACAAAACGGCACTCTATCCTAGCAGCTGCGAGTCCTGCTCTGCTCTGACCTCATCTGAAAAGCCAGACAGTCAGACAGACATGGAGGCAGGAACACCAAGTCAATGAATCATTCAGCAAGTCAGAGCACCAGGCAGCTAGTTGAACACAGAGGGGGAGGGGGGATCTGGAGAACTAGTCAGTCACCTAACCAGCTAGCAAGAGACCAATTAGGGTAATCTGTGAACTGAACATCAAACTAGCTGGTCAATGAATCGTCAGTAAGTTATTCAGAGAGCAGTGGACCAGCCTGTGATGCTATTAGTGAATAAATGATAAATAAGAGTGTAAGAGAGGGAACACGGTGTCTGTCTGCCATCTGGCCAACAGGCTTTTGTGCAGAAACACACACACACTTATTCATATGGCAAGTGTAGCCCACACAGGGATCCAAATGGTTTCTCTGTTGGCGTTCTGGTGACGGCGTATGATTGCACAAATCCCACCGAGAGGCAGAAGCCGAGCCTGGCAGGGTTTCATTTTGACCAGTATTACTCTACACCTGGACGGCCAGGTGAACGACATCCGTCGTCTAGCAGGAACCAAACGTGCCAGACTGAGACCCTAGAGCTGGGACAGATACATGCAGGCCTTTTGCTCTGGCCTGCTTAACATTAAGTTTTTATAATGGAGTTCTAACTCCACCTGCTGGTCGACAGCTTTACTGCACACACAGAAACAAATTGCATTTTGTTTCAAGAACTGTCTCTCAAGATTTTTCCCCTTGTATGATAAACTGCCCCTCGAAGGTTTGGTTCTGAACAGCTCAGGATGCTTTAAAAGGGGGCTTACAGCTTACAGCAGTGAGGAAGGCATTAAACCAGGGGTCTGCAACTCTAGTCCTCGGGGGACTAGCTTTTAGATGAGTCTCTGGTCAAACACAGCCGAATCAAATGGCTGAATTATCTTCTCAGTATGCAGTCAAGTTCTCCAGAGTCCTGCTAATGACTAACTTTGTGCAAGTTGTTGGCATATAATGGCAAAACACCATATTTGTACATTTTCTGCTCTTTTAACCTGAAAATCTCTGGCACAGCTTTGGACCAACATTTATCAAGACAGAAGGGTCAAATAAAACATTGACAATGTCAAAAAAAAAGTTCAGAATGACCACGACATGTAATGGCACGTTGGCTTTCTGATGGTTTTTAGAAGGGTGCAGAAACAAACACACTGAGATAACTTTGGAAACTTGCTGACATTGGCTTTCTTATTAGGCGCTTTCTCACAGCAAAAGCGCCTAATAACTAACCACACTTCGTAGTGACTTATAACTATAGGCAAGTTCAGCGCAGCTCTAAACTAGCTTCAGGACTCACAAACAGAAAACAATAAACTGTCCACATACATTCATCCAAAATATTATAGCTGACCTCTCTATATTATAGAGAGGTCAGCTGGTGACCTAAATCTGCCAAATTTCAGATTGATCAGCCCTGAAAGGTTACTTGGTAGTTAGAAATGTAAAAATCGGTTCTTTTTCTAAGCAATGAACGTCCCATAACTAAGCACCAACAGGTCAACGTAACGAAGGTGGAAAAAAGGTCCAAATTTAAGCATTTTTTAAAAACAGTGAGCCGTTTAAAGTCAGATAAAAAACAGAAGTAAGAAGCCATATAAAAGGAAACTGTACGGTATGTCTGCTACAGAATCAGGCTTCAAGATAGAGCAAGATTTTAAGGAGATAAAGTACAACAAAGTCACTATTTGGTCCTTTTTTGCTTTCAGTCTCTGTCTATAAAAAGGAAATACTGAGCGTGGAAATGTCGCTTTCAGTCTCTGTCTATAAAAAGGAAATACTGAGCGTGGAAATGTCAGTAGCCTAAATACTCTAGAAACACAAATAGCTGCGGAGGATTTTATTTAGCCAACTCTGCCAATTGCTATATATGATCCCAAAGCTAGTTTGAAGTGTCAACTAAATTTTTTTTTCTTAGACGTTGCAATGGCACAAGGATAGGGGAAGATACTAGGGGTGGGCCGATTCACTATAAATCAATTAATTGCAATGTGAAACGAGCAAAATCGATAAAGATTCAAAAGTGTTCAAGAATCGAGTATTATTCATAATAATTAAATGAGAAAAACATAAAAGTCCGACGTGCCGCACGGACATTTTTAGGGGATGGACTGGCGAAACAGTATGGCTGCAGCTAGAGTTTCAGCCATGCAGCGCAAAATTTACTAAATACAGCAAATATTTTGCACTTTAGTTGTGAAAGAAGCAATTTTGTTGTTGTGTATCACGTTAGCAGCAACATCTTCTTCTCCACGGACATGTCCACTTTTTCGGTGCTGTCCGGGACGCCCTCCTCAAGCACAGAGCAGGGCAGCTCATGTTTACCAGACATCAGCCCAAGCATAGCTTTAAGTATGAAACACGAAGGACATTTCCTTCATTCCATGCCGGTCGCGACTAATGTGTGGGGGAGAACTTTGTACTCATAGCTGGTAGATTTGTTTCTGTGTATGACAGGTGGCAAACATCCCATTGGTCAAACTGACACAAAAACTATGAAAACGTGGTGCAAAGTTAGAGTTCTGTATTAAATTGAGCAGGAGGAATACTTTAAAAATGTTAAAATTAAAAGTCTTCTTTAAGTAAACAGAATATGATTGAAGCGTTTAAAGATTGGCTCCATTTTCCTCTTTCATTGAAATCAAAATAGGGTCACCCTTTATTATACACTGCTCAAAAAAATAAAGGGAACACTAAAATAACACGTCCTAGATCTGAATGAATGAAACATTCTTATTATATACTTTGCTCTTTACATAGTTGAATGTGCTGAAAACCAAAATCACACAAGAATCATTAATAGAAATCAATTTTATCAACCCATGGAGGTCTGGATTTACCATACCATTTTATTTATACTGCGCTTTACAAATGACAGAAGTCAACCAAAGCGCAGAACACAGGCTAGAAACATAAGGAAATAAAACAGAATATAAAACACAGTAAAAACAGATAAATAGCAGAAAATCTGAATAAAAATAAAAAAGCTGATACAAGTGCTAGAGAACACATATGACGGGTCAACCCTCTGAGCTAATGGTGACAGTAGGGCTAATTAAAAGCTAAACTAAAATAATACGTTTTCAATCGAGATTTAAAAACATGAAGTGAAGTAGACTGGCGTATCTCAAGAGGGAGCTCATTCCATAATTTTGGAGCATACACAGAAAAAGCTCTTTCCCCACGACATTTTAGACGCACAGACGGGACTCGCAGAAGAAGGTGGTCAGCAGACCTAAGAGCATGGGAGGGCTGATAAGGGCAAAGAAGCTCTACCAAATATGGAGGGGCCAGTCCATTCAGTGATTTAAAAACAAATAAAAGCAATTTGAACCGTATTCTAAAAGGAACAGGCAACCAGTGCAAAGACCTCAGAACGGGGGTTATGTGTTGCCTCCTATCAGCCTTAGACAGAAATCTAGCTGCCGCATTCTGAACGAGTTGCAGATGGGATAGAGAAGCTTTTTTTATACCAGCCAAGGAGGAATTAGAATAATCAAGGCGAGAAGTAACAAAGGCATGTACAGGTCCTTCTCAAAAAATTAGCATATTGTGATAAAGTTCATTCTTTTCCATAATGTAATGATAAAAATTAAACTTTCATATATTTTAGATTCATTGCACACCAACTGAAATATTTCAGGTCTTTTATTGTTTTAAAACTGATTATTTTGGCATACAGCTCATGAAAACCCAAAATTCCTATCTCATAAAATTAGCATATTTCATCCGACCAATAAAAGAAAAGTCTTTTTAATATAAAAAAAGTCAACCTTCAAATAATTATGTTCAGTTATGCACTCAATACTTGGTCGGGAATCCTTTTGCAGAAATGACTGCTTCAATGTGGCGTGGCATGGAGTCAATCAGCCTGTGTCATTTCCGAAGGTGTTATGGAGGCCCAGGATGCTTCGATAGCGGCCTTAAGCTCATCCAGAGTGTTGGGTTTTGCGTCTCTCAACTTCCTCTTCACAATATCCCACAGATTCTCTATGGGGTTCAGGTCAGGAGAGTTGGCAGGCCAATTGAGCACAGTAATACCATGGTCAGTAAACCATTTACCAGTGGTTTTGGCACTGTGAGTAGGTGCCAGGTCGTGCTGAAAAATGAAATCTTCATTTCCATAAAGCTTTTCAGCAGATGGAAGCATGAAGTGCTCCAACATCTCCTGATAGCTAGCTGCATTGACCCTGCCCTTGATAAAACACAGTGGACCAACACCAGCAGCTGACATGGCACCCCAGACCATCACTGACTCTGGGTACTTGACACTGGACTTCAGGCATTTTGGCATTTCCTTCTCCCCAGTCTTCCTCCAGACTCTGGCACCTTGATTTCCGAATGACATGCAAAATTTGCTTTCATCCGAAAAAAGTAATTGGACCACTGAGCAACAGTCCAGTGCTGCTTCTCTGTAGCCCAGGTCAGGCGCTTCTGCCGCCGTTTCTGGTTCAAAAGTGGCTCTACCAGGTGAATGCGGCACCTGTAGCCCATTTCCTGCACACGCCTGTGCACGGTGGCTCTGGATGTTTCTACTCCAGACTCAGTCCACTGCTTCCGCAGGTCCCCCAAGGTCTGGAATCGGTCCTTCTCCACAATCTTCCTCAGGGTCCGGTCACCTCTTCTCGTTGTGCAGCGTTTTCTGCCACACTTTTTCCTTCCCACAGACTTCCCACTGAGGTGCCTTGATACAGCACTCTGGGAACAGCCTATTTGTTCAGAAATTTCTTTCTGTGTCTTACCCTCTTGCTTGAGGGTGTCAATGATGGCCTTCTGGGCAGCAGTCAGGTCGGCAGTCTTACCCATGATTGCGGTTTTGAGTAATGAACCAGGCTGGGAGTTTTTAAAAGCCTCAGGAATCTTTTGCAGGTGTTTAGAGTTAATTAGTTGATTCAGATGATTAGGTTAATAGCTCGTTTAGAGAACCTTTTCATGATATGCTAATTTTTTGAGATAGGAATTTTGGGTTTTCATGAGCTGTATGCCAAAATCATCAGTTTTAAAACAATAAAAGACCTGAAATATTTCAGTTGGTGTGCAATGAATCTAAAATATATGAAAGTTTAATTTTTATCATTACATTATGGAAAAGAATGAACTTTATCACAATATGCTAATTTTTTGAGAAGGACCTGTAGTACAGTTTCCAGATGCTTAGTTCTTAGTATAGACTTCAATCTCGCAATCCGCCTTAGTTGATAAAAACATGCTCTAACTAAGCTAATAACTTGTGCATCCATCGTCAGCTTGGAATCTATTTTTAGTCCTAGAGAGGTGACAGCCTTACTAAGGGATACAGGAATAGATGCCATTGCGGTATGAGGGGGCTTACTTTTACTATTGGGCTCGAAGAGGACTGCTTAAGTTTTGGAATCATTAAGATATAAAAAATTAGCTGCCAACCAGCTCTTTACCTCATCCAGACAGTCTAGTAATGGCTGAAGTTTAGTTTCCAGGTTAAAAGGAACATAAATTTTGCAGTCGTCTGCATAAAGGTGGAATTGAACCCTGTGTTTCCTAAAAATATTGCCAAGGGGAATAAGATACAATGAAAACAAAAGAGGGCCCAGGATGGATCCCTGAGGAACACCCCAAGGAAAAGGGTCGATGTGGAAACATGTTCCTCGAACATGACAGACATGCTACGATCTAGTAAGTAAGAACAAAACCACTGAAGTGCAGATCCTGTCATCCCTGCCACTTGTTCTAACCGGGATAACAATATGGTATGATCCACTGTATCAAAAGCCGCTGAGAGGTCTATAAGGATCATTAAAACATGATGGCCAGAGTCCGTCGCTAAGAAAATATCATTAAGCACCGTCAAGTGGACAGTTTCAGTGCTATGCAATGCCCTAAAACCAGACTGGAAGACCTCCAGAATATTATTAACTTCAAGATGTCCTAAAAGTTGTTGATATACAATTTTTTCAAGGACCTTAGATAAAAATGGCAATTTAGAGATAGGGCAGAAATTAGAGAGGACCGATGTGTCGATACCAGGCTTTCTTGGTACTGGCTGGATCACCGCATGTTTAAAAGGCATGGGGAACCACTGCTGATGATAAACTGTAGTTAATGATTTGCGAGACAGGGAGAGCAAATACAGAGAAGGCATCTTTGAGCAGTCGAGGGGGTATGGGTTCAGTGGGGGAGCCAGAAGGTTTCATATGAGCAACCATTTTTTTTCAGGTGGTCAAGAGATACTTGGTCAAAGCGCTCAAAGGCCACAGGGCAGGGAGGGAGTAATGGAGACATGTAGGATGATGAGGAAGTAAGTTTTCGAATATTTGCAACCTTGTTAATAAAAAAGGAGAGAAACTGGGTTCATAAATCCACAGACGATGTCAGTGAAGGGAGGACAGAAGGAGAAAGGACAGCATCAAGAGTTTTATACAGGATGCGCTGGTTACCATGACTAGAGGTAATAATATCTGCAAAGTATCTGCATCTAGCATTTCTAACAGATTTTTGATAAAGGGACCAGGTATTTCGTAGCATCTCAAGGGAAACCTGCAGCTTATCTTTCTTCCATTTTCGCTCAAAATACCTGGTCCTACACCTAATCTGACGAGTGCAATCATCGAGCCACGGATCTTTCTTTAAAAGTTGGCGCCTAGGTCTCAGTGCAGGATGCAAGAAAATAATTAAGTAGATTGTCAACAGAACAAACGAGTTGTGGAACAGATAGTAGCCATTGTAGTCGAAACGGCCATACTAAAATCTAGAGCGGTATTTGAGGAAATTACCCGAGATAAACGCACAGAGGACAGGACATCTATTGGTTTGGATACTTCAATTAATGGTAACTGAATGGATTTACGAGTAGGAAGTAGCCATGGAAGGAATGAAGAAAAACTTAAATGGGAAAAAATATGCAACAAAAATAATCGTTTTATAATCGAAACATTATCAAATCGAAGTCGTGTGGCCCCCGAGATGGAACACCCCTAGAGATAAAACTCAGATTTTACAGAGAAACTCCTAGTGTCGAATGCAGCCATTGCTAGATAGAAGCAACGATGCTATGCAAAACTCTTTATCATCAAACGTCATGAAATATATACATTTATATAAATAGAAGCTGGAACAGAGACATTACCATCATATTTAACACCTAATTTAAGCGATTATTAGCCCAGCCTTACAGCCAAGTAGTCTATCTGTAGATTGTTTTTACTGTGTGTGAACCAACATTTAATTGGAGGTTGAACCACATTCAATAGATTTATTTACCGTATCCCAGATCTGCAATTTGATCTGTTTGCCATCTATAGTGATCATCCTTGCTCCAAACTCCACACCTAAATAGATAAAAACACACAAGAATAAGAACTCAGTATGCTTAGATAAAGACTTGTATAAAAGCCTCTGATTAATTAATCAACCCCATGCATTTATTAATTATTTAAAAAGGCTTGTGCGTGATACACATCAGAAGATTAAAGAGAGTTTGTGTCTCATACGGAACAAAAAGACAAACACAAAGAAAGAAAAATAGATTGGGACACAAACAAGTCTAAACTTTGATTTTCTGAATATAGTAAAGCATAACTTGTGTTATGATACTTTTCTTCAGCTGGTAGAAGCAAATAATTAAACTCATAAAAATGTCTGCATTCTGAATGGTCTGTCTTGCTTTTATCCTACATAAGGGACTAATGTTGCCTCTTTCATGTCAAACCCTGCTCATGTTAAATAAATACTGGGACTGACCCAGCCCTGCATAGAAAATCTGTTTGCATAGGAGGTGCAGACACTTTCTGAAAAATGAGCTCTGCTTCCCAGGCTGACATCAAAGGTGTGGTGCTTCTAATACACATACTGTACAACACAAAAGGACTAAAGCGTCATTTTTAACGCAGCAACGAGTTGACTAGAACTAGACAGTTTCATTAACCCTTTTTTGCATGGATATGCATACAGATCTTGAAGTGAAGCGAGTTCTTCAAATGCTATTTGATAATAATGCAGGTACAAATCAAATAAGCTGTTAGAGATTTGAATTTAAATAATATGTTTAATAGTCAAAATTATGCTTCAAAAATATCTGGTATGTAAGAATTCTTACAAATAAATTAGATATTATATTTCTTAAAGTATTATTAAAGTATAATTGTGTGAACCAATAAATATTTTTTAAAGAGACAAAACCGTAGTAAAAATGTTCTTACACTGCTGCTGGATTACTCTACAACAGAGTCAGAGAAATCATATTAGATAACTGTTTTAGTGCAACTGGGCCAAATTTAATATACAGCTGTGTTTCTTTTGATGCTATTTGAGCTGCCTGAATGTAAGCAGGCTATGGTGGGTACAGCTTTGAACAACTCAAACAACCTTTTTTAAACCGGTAAAGCTGTTGTCTGTAACGGAAAAACTGATTGACGAACTACGAAGAGCAGGTAAGTATTTCCAATTTGCTAACCTGTTGGCGGTAACTCACATTTCTTATACCCTTTTTTTCTTTAATATTACAAGAACAGGACAAACCGTTATTTATAACAAAAGGCTTGAGTCTGTCTGTGTGTAATTAATGGTAAATCATTGATCACAACACTTAGGAGAACATACTTATTTATTTTCTTACCGATGGTGAGATCGTGAACTGGCTGAAACCTCTTGTCTGTGAACTGTAGTAATAGACATGACTTTCCCACACCTGCCAAAAGGGGAGACAACAATTATTCCAACGAGATTGAACAAATTAGAAAAAGTTCAAATGCTGAATTTACACACAGGACAAAGAGACATCTTGGTGTTTGTAGGCAACTTAAATATAGGCGTAAAAATAAAATCCATGGGGCGTCGCTTGGGGTTGTAGTTAAGACGGCGCCCCATGTTCAGTTCTCGAAGCGGTCGACCCAGATTCAACTCCGCCTTGCAGACATTTAGCGAATGTCTCTTCCCCCACTTCTTTCCCCTTTCCACACACTGTCTACTGCTAATAAAGGCCGCTGTGGCCACAAAACCTCAAAAAATAAAAACAATAAATGCATGTTTTACATGGGGGCCAGCATTCAGTTCAGATGAACTCAGCAGGGAGCTTACACTTGTTCTGCAGCTTCCTGCTACTGTTAATTGTTAGTAAGCGGAGTGACCAGCTGGCTCCTTCCTACATGTGATACCGCTGTTTTTTCCCCCCATTTGAAAGGGCACTAATGAATCTGCTTGTGATTAACACTACGCTACTCATGCCTTCAGCTCCGAATGTTGAATTCTGATCCAAAATATTTGAATGGCAAAGAGCAGAACTGTACTTTAACATGCCCATGTCAGGTCAAATAATCCAACACAGTAGCTCAGGGGTGTCCAACCCTGGTCCTCCAGATCTACTATCCTGCAGGTTTTAGGTCCAACACAGCTGAAGCAAATGAATAGCTCGTTATCAGACCATTTCCAAACTCAATGGCATGCTGAAGAGGTAATTCAAGCATTTGATTCATCTGATAAGCTGTGTTTAACTTTTTGAATATAATCAAAATGTTATCTTGATTGACTTTAAAAAAACAACAAAAAATATGTCAAGCACTGTTATGTTTTGGCTTATACAGGTCCTTCTCAAAAATTAGCATATTGTGATGAAGTTCATTCATTTTTTGAGAAGGACCTGTACATGCCTTTGTTACTTCTCGCCTTGATTATTCTAATTCCTCCTTGGCTGGTATAAATAAAGCTTCTCTATCCCATCTGCAACTCGTTCAGAATGCGGCAGCTAAATTTCTGTCTAAGGCTGATAGGAGGAAACACATAACCCCTGTTCTGAGGTCTTTGCACTGGTTGCCTGTTCCTTTTAGAAGACATCCAAGGTGATAGATTCCAAGTAGACAGTCAATGACCCCCCCCCCCCCCCCGGTTTGTGAGGATAAGACGCATAAACTGAGTATAATATAAACATAACCTGTGTTGTGTTTAAGCATTGTAATGGAAAATTAAGTGGAAGGAAAAAATGTGGAAGAAAAAGGTGCACAGACAAAAATGATAACGAGAAATCAGAGACAGAAGTGAGCCAAATTTACGAATTCACAAGGTGGACTGCAGGGAAATATGACCCACTTTTGTTCTCGCTCTCAATATCACAATGTTCTCATCACGCTCTCCAAGCCATATCATCTTGGACACTATGATTTATATCATAGATGGCCTTAAAAGAGAAAGAAAGTCCATTCAACTGTGCAAATATTCCATTGGGATACAGAGTTTCGATACATGGCTCCTGAAATACTAAATATTTCATCCAAGCAGGGCAGTGCGATTGGTATATTGCATGAACAGATTTTGCCTTCACGACAACAATTCAATATGCTGCGCAGCTCTACTAGAAAACAAGTATGTACATTTAAAAGTGGGTAAGTGAAAAGAAGAAAAAAAAGGTGTGGATGTAGCGCTAATGAGACAGAGACACACAAGGAGGTGGCAAAGCAACATGGTGCGCCTCCTCTGTGGTTTCCAAGGATCTACGCTGCCAGGCAGTAGGGTTGCTAGGCAGGGACAGGGTGATGATAAGGGACAGAGGGATCTAAATGAGGAGAGCTAGGCAAAAGTGTAACAATCATACCATCATCAGCTCTTTCACACTTACGTGGGTGGTCAGTGGCTATTAGCACATTCATCTAGTAATAAGGATAAACCTGTTACCTTGATCTCAGTCGGTCAAACCAGCCACAATGCTTTTTCTACTATTTTTCTCCAGGCAGCAACAACTTTGATGCCTATATTACGGAAAGTACGGGCAAACTGTTGACAGCAGCCTACAACCAAAGCCTGTTTGGCTATAATGGTGAAAGGTTACAATCATGGTAGTAATTAGTGGGGAAGTAGGTAATGTTGCTATAAAAGCTCCTTCGTCCGGTTCCAAGCTGTGGTAACAACACCTCATCATACCTAACCGTGCAGAGGTCATTCCAACTGTACAAAACAACAATACAGACAGATAAAGGGGGGGGGATGTTTGGACAATGGGCAGATTATATATTGAGATCTTTCTGCAGGTTTCCGTTCAAAAGTAGTTCTGACAAATGAAAACGTAACAGTTATGTGAAGAGCAGGTGGGAGAACTTTTGTTTAAAGCCCCCAACAGTACGAGGAGACAAGAACTGGACTGAGTGGACTTTTCCCTGGCTGTATAGATCACTGAATAAAAATCCTCCCACACCTGTTCTTGTGGACTACCGGCCAGCTAGCTGAAAGAGGGACATCAAAACCTTCCCTCACTTACCAAATAGACTAAGGTGGTTGTTTGGTAACAGACACAACGTACACATAGCTGGCGAGCTATGTGTACGTTGTGTCTGTTAGGATGGCTACCTCAAATAACCAAGTAATATCAGTTTCTTAGACTTATATAAAACTATTATATGACTAAAGTAAAAAGTCTAACATTTTGCACAATAAGTGCTTGAAAAACTACAACTCAATATAGCAGATTTTAATTATATAGTTTTGCTTAAGTTTAAAAATATCAATAAATGTTAAAAATCAAGCGTTATAATGAATTTTGGCAGCAGTATGAATAATGCTGGTCTTCTAATATAAATAAAAACAATTAGATCATGTTATAGATTTGTTTTATGCTATTGTGAAATGTAAAGTGAAACTGGATGTTTTTACTGGTTACACTTTGTTCCACATCTAGGTATGACATCATGCCACAAAGTACAATGTGGATATAGTAGTGTTTATTTTACACAACTAGAATGACTGAAGAGACTCTGGATTGATTCTGTGTTACAAACAATACTACATATGCTTAAATGTAATAAAAAACAACCCATGACAAAAGATTATTTTTATATATATGTTGCAAATATAAAAGTATGACTGGTAGTTTGTGGCCGTCTTCACCTTCCTCGTTCCAGTGGATCAACTAGATCTAGTAATAAAACTGGAGGTGTTACAGTATGAAACAGGTTGGAGTGTTTAGAATGCTGTCAAAGTTTTTCAACAGTTAAATTAGGTTTTAAAAATGGCAATATATTGTATTACTCACAGTATAGCAGTATATCATATCGTCTCCCTGTGTTGTGATACATATCGTATCGTCAGATTTGTACCAATACCAAACATTTCTACTAAATATGAGAACACTGCTGTTTTAAAACATGTTAACTCACCGAGTAACAGGAAAATGGTGGTTAAATAACTTTTAGAGCAAGATTTATTAACATCAGCTAGAGCGATTAAAAAGACAGACAAGGGTAAAGGTAAAAAACTAAACTAAACCCAGGAGTTTCAAACATGGCGCTTACAATGTTTTGATTGGCTGCCGTTTCCCTGGCTCCTGAGGAAAACAGGTGGTTTCCTCTATCTTAGAGGCAAACTGGTATATGGATAGGACTGGTTTTTCAGTGACTGGACCAGAGGTGAGGCAGTGGAAACACAAAGAAATTGTCTTTGGTGAGCTCTGGCGCTGGCTAACCGGTACTGTGGAAAAGATCCTGAAGAGAACTTGGATCTTTGATGAAAGAGAACCCATCAACCCGGGACAAAATATTACATAACATATAAGTGGTAAAGTGAAGTAAACCACAGATTTGTTCCTTTACTGAAGGACACTCTGCCAATAGGATATTACCGTATGTGAAACTGACTTTAGTCGTAGTCATAGCAACTAGTTATTCTTTATGACTAAAATCCTTACAAGCTGCCCAAATACATGGACTAATGTTTAGACATAAGTGTTTTGTTTGTGGGAATTCCCAAATTGAGACTTAATTTATTCTGATGCTTTAACATAATGTGTTAATATACCTAAATAAAAAATATCCCATGTTAGAAGAAATTATACTATAGACTAGAGTTTTCAGCTGAAGTAAAAGGCTTATATCCAGCAGGTGGAACATTCCAGTGTCATCTAATATGAATGTTAGAAGGCTAATTAGTGTTGAACACTAAGTACAGCAGCAGAAAAAAAGAAAAAAAAAAGATGAAAGTGGCACCAAAGGAGAAGCTGGATGATTAATAGATGTATCATTTTGGTGTTTTCCAGATAAAATCCTTTTTAAGTAATTGAGCAGTGGTCTCACAACAACAGGAGGAATGTCTATTTAATTTGGTCCCATTTGCAAAACAACATTTAAGATGAGGCCCCAGAGCATGGAAAGTAAACAACCCGAGGTTTCCCATTAAATGAATAGGTGCATCACAAGCAGTTTCATTTGGGTGGATGTGTCAGTTTCCAAACCGAGCTATGCGTTGCTGCTCTGCTAAGTAACCCGAAGCTTAGCAAGGTCAGCAGACTGCATCACACTCCCTGCTGAGGAGCCCAGCGTGGCGTTAGGCCATAGAACCCGTTCTCACCTCTGCGCATGAACTAAGACATGTTTGAAACCCTATGATTTGGTTGTTAAGCTCAGGAGGTTTCTGGGGTCTGATTCTAGTTTTAACAAAATTTTCATATTAAATTATAATAAATTCCTCCTGATTTACAGGCTGGCCCATTGGAGGCTGCACTGCAAATCAAATCATGTGACAGCTGTGAACCACATGGATGACTCAGTTAAATTCCCAGTTCTTGACAGAGAACTACTTCCCTTTGAAAAATGACGTCTTGCTAAACTGGGCTTAAAAATAGTCCTGAACAACATTAGCAATCATATAGGGATGGAATAAACAGTATTTAATGTTTTTTGTTTAGATATATTGCCATTCATTTATTATTTAGTTTAACTGTTATTTTCCTATGAAAACAGTTTTAGCCAAAGATTGGTTAGATATGATAGCTTATAAGCAGCAGTAAGTACAACACAGCACATCTTGAAATGGTCCAATAAGAGTCCTGATCTGAAATTGATAAGGAGTCTGTGGATGAAGCTAGAGATTAGGATGATGGTATATATGCTTTCCACCATCAAGGACCTGGAGCTCATCACCAAAAATACATTCAGAAGAAACAGAAGCTGGTCAGCCATGATAAGAAAGGATTGATTGCTGTAATCCGGAGAAGGGTTTTTCCACTGGTTATTGAGGTGGTGGTAAATAATTTGGTTAATATGTTAATAAACAGAGGAACATTATTTTATTCACAAAATGACACCCATTACACATCGTCTTACAATATTTTCAAAGATGCCTGTATTATTTCCAACCTGAAACAAACCTGAATGACAATATCACCTCCTACTAAATCTACAAAGAGCTTGAACAGTTTTGAAGCCTCACCGTACAACCATAAGCTCCTCAGATGATCATCAAATATTGACATAATGTCTACCTGCGGACTGACCAGTTTGCCTCAGCCTGTTTGGTGCAGAAAGTAACGCAGCACTCTCCCTCCCCCACCTGTTGCTGCCCAATGTTAAGCCAAAGGAGCCGTTTTACTTTCCACTTGTTTACAAGTAAGACAAATTCAGTTGTTTGGAAATAAACTAAACAAAAAAAGAAACGTCCCTTTTTCAAGACTGTGTGTTTCAACAATAATGTTGTAAAAATCCAAATAACTTTACAGATCTTCATTGTAAAGGGTTTAAACAATGTTTTCCATGCATGTTCAATTAATCATAATCAATTAATTAACATGCCCCTTTGGAATGGTCGTTAAGACCTTAACAGTTTACAGAAAGTAGGCATTTAAGGTCACAGTTCTAAAAACGCAGGACACTAAAGAAACTTGTCTACCGACTGTGAAAAACACCCAAAGAAAGATGCCCAGGGTCCCTGCTCATTTGCATGAACGTGCATTAGGCATGCTGCAGGGAGGCATGAGGACTGCTGATGTGGCAATAAATTACCATGTCCGCACTGTGAGACGCCTAAGACAGCGCTACAGGGAGACAGGAAGGACAGCTGATCATCCTCGCAGTGGAAGACCACGTGTAACAACACCTGCACAGGATCGGTACATCCCAATATCACACCTGCGTGACAGGTACAGGATGGCCACAACAACTGCCCGAGTCACACCAGGAACACACAATTTCTCCATCAGTGCTCAGACTGTCCACAATAGGCTGAGAGAGGCTGGACTGAGGGCTTGTAGGCCTGTTGTAAGGTAGGTCCTTACCAGACATCACCAGCAACAACTCCGCCTATTAGGGATGGGCATTCGATTAAACTGTCTTCATCGATTATCGGGAGAATTAACGATCGATTTTCGATTAATCATTAATATTTTTATATTAAAATTCAGTGTTCATAGGCTATATTAAAATGCAGTGAGAATAGAAAAATAGCGTGTTTCCTCATTGAGATCTTTATTACAAGTGGGACACCTCTTGTGGCAGTTAAACGAAATGAATTCACGGTAGTTGCACAAAGAAAGTATGCGCTATAAGCAGCGGAGCCGACAGCCAAAACACGGTACTAATTAACAACTGAAACTCATATTTTTTCTCCAAAAAATTTTATTAAAAAAAAAGTCATGGTAAACAATAACTTAATAAAAAAAATATATATAATACTTATAGGTCTGATAGTTTTGTGTTGCGTTCAGCAAAAAGTCGAGAAAGAGGATGAGAGAGATCAGCGTACCTAACGATGAATTAGGCTCATTAACAGAGTAAATAAGACAAAAACAAAAGAAACCGTAACTTATATACAACTTTAGCAGCAGTCTACTGATTTTTGTTGAGAAAGATGAGCATGTTAACATGCGCTGGGGTCAGAAGCGAAAGCAGCCTGATGACCAGACTGACGATGACCAAGCTGCTGTCATGTTTCTGACCTGCAGCGCTGAGATCACCTGCTGTGAGGGACAGACATAGCTGTGATACACAAACCTCCGTGCTAACCTGGCAAGCCTCTGGAATCGTGTTTAATTCATTTTCCACCAGTCTGTAGGGGTACAATCAAGGGGTGGCGGAGCCTCCCTCAGAAAGTAATCGGTGAGTAAGTTTCTCTGCTCGTTGTGCATCTCGGCTCCTCCATGCTAACACCAACTTGATGCTAGGTTGAGAACAAGAGCAGGATGCTCCGCTTCTAACCAGGGTTAGAAGTGCGTTCAAGTACTTATACACAGCTTCGCAGTGTTGACAGTGAACCGAGACTTTTTTTTTTTTGTCAAAGTGGTCCCTCGCCACACTTTGCTGCTAACTCTTCATGACAATGCTACTTTTGAAATACACAGAAACTCGCAAGAAACTGAGTCGGCCTGTGGGTTTTATTTTCAGTCATCGCCCTCGTGTGGTAAAGTGTTTAATTACGGCCACATAGCAAAAGTCATTGCATTCCTTCAAAACTCACAACGCAACAGAACATGCGTTAATTGATCGGTAAAAAAAAATGTCATCGTTGAAATTCTTAATGATCAATTAATCGATCGTCGATTAATTATGCCCATCTCTACCGCCTATGGGCACAAACCCACCTTCGCTGGACCAGACAGGAGTGCCAAAAAGTGCTCTTCACTGATGAGTAACGGTTTTGTCTCACCAGGGGTGATGGACGGATTTGTGTTTATTGTGGAAGGAATGAGCGTTACACCGAGGCCTGTACCCTGGAGCGGGATCGATTTGGAGGTGGGGGGTCCGTCATGGTCTGGGGCGGTATATCACATCACCATCGGACTGAGCTTGTTGTCATTGCAGGCGATCTCAATGCCCTGCGGTACAGGGAAGACATCCTCCTCACTCATGTGGTACCCTTTATGCATGCTCATCCAGACATGATCCTCCAGAAGGACAATGCCACCAGCCATACTGCTCGTTCTGTGCGTGAGTTTCTGCATGACAGCAATGTCAGTGTTCTGCCATGGCCAGCGAAGAGCCCGGATCTCAATCCCATTGAGCACGTCTGGGACCTGTTGGATCGCAGGGTGAGGGCTAGGGCCATTCCCCCAGAAATGTCCAGGAACTTGCAAGTGCCTTGGTGGAAGAGTGGGGTAACATCTCACAGCAAGAACTGACAAATCTGGTCCAGTCCATGAGGAGGAGATGCACTGCAGCACTTCAAGCAGCTGGTGGCCACACCAGATACTGACTGGTACTTTTGATTTTGAGCCTCCCTTCATTCAAGGACACATTATTCTATTTCTGTTAGTCACATGTCTGTGAAACATTTTTAGTTTATGTCTTATGGTGTTGACTCTTTTAGTGTTCATACAAATATTAACACACATTAAGTTTACTAAAAGTAAAAACAGTTGAAAGTCAGAGGACGTTTCTTTTTTTGCTGAGTTAATGTTTGGTTGCATAAAATCATGACAGGCTGGATGTGGAAACTAGAAACTAAAGGATCCATAACTGTTACTGAGGTAAGAAACAGTTATGGATCATGCCAGTAAAATCTCTGGAAAGCCTGACCTGAAAACCCGCATCCGACTTGGAACAGAATTCCCATTTTCTCAATCTATAATTATTTACTTCTGCATGTCCTAGTTGCTGCCTTACGTAACAGAGCAAAGTCTCTTTTCCACGCTGGATGGAGGCCTAACGTGTGATACACGTGGAGCGGTGTTTGATGTTGAATACCAAATAATAAAGACGATCCAGTGTTGATTCATAATTTATTTCTTTTCAGAAAAAGTCGGAAGATTAAGACCTCAGACAAAAAAACAAAGTCTGCATGTGGAGAACTTAAAAAAAATTAAGCTTTTTTTCAAGAATAATTATATTAGTGTCATTCAGAGCGAAATTATTGATACCATTTCAAGTGTCTTTGCTTGGAAAGTTGCTTCTTGTGAATGTAATCTAAAAAAAAAGAAAAGAAAAGAAAAGGAAAAGAAGAAGACTGACTGGCAATGAGTCTTCCTCATTCTCCGTGTAACGACTCATGCATATCAGAGAAAACTGGATGAGCGAACTGATGGAATTTGGTCAGCATTTCTAACTGATCTGGTTAGACACCATACAGACACCTGTTCTCTCACTGATCGCTTTGGGGTCTCTAAAGCCTGAGGGATGCTGAGACAGTGACTGAAGGCTTTAGTGACTTTCTGCATGTCAGACATCAGGGGGTCAGACATCACAAAAGTCTCAGCAATCAGTGACATTTTGCACATAAAAGTAGATTTTCTTTGACTCCTGAAGGAAGATCACAGACAGACACACCCCACTGACTCACATCTGATCTCTATGGAGACGACAGGCAAAACAGATGGATTAAGTGTTAAACAGTGAATCCTAACTAGTCAAAGAAGAATGAAATTCTCACAAGTCAAAATTTGTAAAAAAAAAAAAAAAAAGATTGGATTATTTCTATAGAAATCCAAAGATATAAACTAGAGGATTAGAAAACGTTATTTAGTTATTATATATGACTACATCTTACTTTGTTGGTATGATTAGCAAATGCATTTGGTTCCTAACAGTTTAAATTATAAACAGCTATATCGTTAAATTCAATTTTCAAAACAGAGGATAAAGCCTAGACTCTTGTTGTCCATTGATGCACTCCCTTTCTATACAGCATTATTATTGATCTTTTTATCCCTATTTAGTATAATCTGCCACTGGTAGCTTTGTATTTTACACATTCTCAGAGAGCCTTTGTTGGCATTCTTGGTTGCCGACAAAGTTATGAAAAGTTTGACAAATATCCTCGGACTTTTCTCCAGCTCCAAATGCTGAGTGATGCGTCCCCACCTCATCCACATGTTGCTTCACACTGCTGGTCAGATGGGCTTAAAAACATCTAATCCCCACACAAGATGCTCAAAGTTGGGCATTTGGAAATATTCTCGGCTGTGTGAAACAGGTAATGGCATTTTAAAGAATAAAGATGGAGAGCCGCTTGTCAACTGGTGCAGACTGCAGACTCACAAGCAGGGCAAATATTTGAACTAATTAATCAGTTAATAGTGTGAAATAACTGTGTTACTCCGTAAAGAGCAGCATTTCAAAACCTTTAATATTCTGTAAGATAAAGAGCTGGAAACTAGTCTGTGTATCAAAATCAAGATTTTAAAAAATGTTATTCGAAACTTTACAAATCTATGTTAAATTATTTCAGCCCATTGCAAGAATAGTTTTGGTTTTTATGTTTCAAACAAAGACAATTGGATAATATTATTCATTTCAAATTTGCCTGTTAATACCGTGACATTTTTAAATCAAGATCAATACACTGAGAATCTCATACTGACCCATGCCTACTTAGATATGCAACATGGTTTAGTATTGAGATGAGGTTAATTTTCATAACTGATTCCTAAAAAAACCCAATAAGACATCACATGGGGAGAACTTGGGATTTTTACCATTAGACAGCTTTAACTATTTCAATCACACCTACCTATAATGGGCTGTTAGCAAGTTTTAGGCATCAACTTGACACTCAAGAAACACTTTTAAAAAGACTACACTAAACACAAGAAATAGCAAGGAAAACA
Organism: Valencia hispanica; assembly: GCA_963556495.2. Lineage (NCBI taxonomy): Eukaryota > Metazoa > Chordata > Actinopteri > Cyprinodontiformes > Valenciidae > Valencia > Valencia hispanica. Next base: position 34,679,330 of record OY747712.1, read on the forward strand.
TTTTTTTTTTGCCAATTTGAAACAATAGTTTGTACAATGTCAGTGTATCAAAACATCAGAATTATTTAGGCATGCAGAGGTTTTATGGGAAATTGTTCTTTTTGTAAAGGAAAACTGCCTCTGATGATAAAACCTCAGCAGTGACCATATCTCCATCACTGCCAACCATGTAGTCAAGCTAGGACCCTGGCAACAACACCCTGAAGCATGTATTACTAGAAATGACAAGAGACAGCACAACATGATGCTGTTTTGCAATCATCTTGAAGTAAACACGCTGTCATCTAACTGGCTGAAATTAGAGGAGGGTCTTTATATGTTTAGATCCTATTTCAGTGTAGTTTAACTTTATTACTTTAATGATCTCTTGCATGGAAGTAAAATATCCTTTAAGTAAAATATCATTTTTTATAATATAGCTGTTATCAAATTAGTCAACACTAATGTCTCCATCTTTAAAATACAGCTACATTTTACAATGCACCTCCTGGCTAAAGCTAACTAAACAGGCCCCCCCATTAGTAAACAGATGATAGCACTGTCTTTATAATGACGGGGTGACCAATTAACATGAAAAACAACAATGAAACTCCACAGAATCACAAAATCAGTTTAAACCGTGAGCATAACTGTAATCAAAAACTAGAACTGTCTCAACGCCATTTCAGTGGAATAGTTAGGGCTTTAGCTTCAGGCCTTCAAAAATATGTTCCAACGCTAGTGTTAACCATTATTGGTGGTAAATATACAACGAAAATGTTCGTTTGAGGTTTTTTCCCGTCTGTTTTGAGATACAGTACGATGATAATTTGCTGTCGTGACAGCTGTTGCTGAACAATTACTAAAAGCTAAGCAGTTAGCGGGCATGGCTAACACCCCCATCCTCGACGCAAACGGACAAAAGGCCAAACATCTGCCGGTGTAAACAATTAAAACTGTGCCGGGAGGACGGAGAAAGCCTGTGTTTACTTTTCCGTCACTGTCAGTGTGTTTTTGATATACTCTGGTATGTTAAGAAGAGAGAATTGGAGAAGTCACCCCACCCCTTGGGTCTCTGCTTTTACCACGTCATTGGACTATCCAACACTGCGGAAACACCTCGCTGCTAACTGCTAGCTAGAAGCTAACCGAGCGCTAACTGCAGCTTACCCGTGTCCCCGATGATGATGTATTTGAAGAGATACGCATACGCCATGGCCCCTGGTTGTGGCAGTCAGTTGTCTGAAGCGTTGCACCTTCGTAAAACCGAGCGAGAGTCGTGTGAAAACAGAAGCTGATATCTCGTTAGCCTGTTTTTTTCTGTATCGGTGCTCAGGAAGGAACAATAAACAGCCAGAGCCTCGGCTCAACGTCACACGGTCCGCCCTCGCCACGCTGCAAAATGATGATGTGTTTGAGGTGTGCTCGGAAACGTCACGATGTTTATCAATCTTTTTCGTTAACCGAACTATAAAAAAAACTTCATATTTAGACAGGCTTACTGCTATTGCCAGATAACTTCAACATTTTTTTTATAAAATAGTAAAAATATTTTTTTAAAGTGTGAAGTCTCTCTGGCGCTACTTACTGGTAAACAAAATAAAAGGTGCTCTTTTTTTAAAATTTGCAATTTAATGTTTTTGGAGATCTTCAGATCTCATACAAATGCAGCCAAACCAGGAAAGAGGGTCCATAGATCACAGTAGACCCACTACAGTAGCCTACTACTTTGCTGAGCTCCCTGAAATATATTAAGGGTTGGTTTAGTATTCACAGTTTTTTCAGTAAAGTTCTAGTATACTTTTATAAACAATGACCTCTTTTTCCTGTTTTTCTTTATTGTGAATGGTACCTGAATTTTTCCAGATCAGTATTTTCAATGTAAGACTCTGCTAAAGTAGCAAGGCGATTCCCTCTTTCAGAAAATCTTTTTAGCTCTCTGCAGTCCCCCATGTCACTCTCAATAGGAAATAACTTGATTATTTTGTTTTAATCTCTAAAATATAAAAACGGAATAAGAAGATGAACAAAAACTCAATATCACATTTTAACTCTTGATGGATAATACATAGTATACCACAAAGATTCTGATCCGAATATGTAGGCCTATTTATGAGCTTGTTGAACCACGGCAAGATTAATATCTGGTTGGCAAAACATTGGATGTTAGGGATGATTTAAAACCCATACAGATTACTTTTTAATTATTTACCACCACTATAGCAACTTACTCAGTGGGCACTATTAAACAAAATCCCTCAACATTTAAAGAAGAAAGCAGGAACTTGAAAAAATAGAAAGAGAAAAAGGAGTACTATGTACTATGCTTTTTAAACGAACTCGTTTCTTTAAGATTACATTTAATGACAAATACCTGCTAGCTCTTTGGATTTAAGAGAAACATTGCAGCTACATACAATTCCACTTGATGGCAGCAAAGAGCAATTCTCTCTTTACAATCGATGCTAAAATTTGGCAGAGCAGTAACTATTATAACCAGAACACCTAAAAGAAACTGGAAAGAAAAATTCAAATTATCCTTTAACTGCAGAAGCATAATATTACTTCAAATTTTTGTTGTTGTTGAAAAATCTAGTCTTTATTCTAAGTACATTTAGTCAAAGGCACAAAAAAGAATCCATCTATCATTTGTTGCAGGGTCACAGTGGGGTTGGTGCCTATATCTCCAGCAGTCATTGGGTAAGAGGCAGAATACACCCTGGACAGCTCACTTGTCCATCACAGGCGCAACACAGAGAAACATACACTCATACCTAAGATAAATTTAGAGAGGCCAATTAACCTTACAGTCCAGTTTTTAGTCTGCGGGAGGAAGCCGGAGTACCCGGAGAGAACCCACACGTGTACAGGGAGAACATGCAAACTCCATGCAGAAAGACACCAGGCTGGGACTCAAACCCAGGAACTTCTTGCTGCAAGTCAATTCATAATTAATTTAAAATGAATGTTACAGAAGTATTTTGTAATTTATTGATTACGTTTGTTTTAGAGGTTCCACTAGTGATCAATTTTTGTTTCAGTTCTGTTTCCTTAGGTAAGTTCAACTATTTAAATGCAAAAGGCAAAAAACTTCTTTTTGAAGTGGGCAGATGTGTGTTGAATCATGCTACAGCAGCACAAGAGGTGAATGCATTCAGAAGTTTGTGTTTTCTAACTTGAGAATTTTTTGTATGTGAATATATTTCTACTCCAAATAAAGGTTGGGTCTGTAGTAACTGTTCAATGTATCTTTATGCTACTGCAATAAAATATGGATTTATTTTTAGGTTATTTTACACATCTTGAGAATAAAGATCTCTGTGCTCATAGTACAGTTTACAGACACGTGACTGGCTGAATCCACATTGTCACTCAAAGTGCAGAAAAATGCAATCCAACAGAAGCAACAGGAAATACTTGTCCTTCTAAACATGTGTGTCTTTTCTTTTATGAAAACTGGTTGAAAGGTATAAATACATACATTTTGGTCCCGTACACATCACTGTGTTGTAAAATAATATGTGGAGAATGAGGCAGGAAGGGGTGGCAGCTGCTCAGAAGTTACACGCCCTAATCAGACCAGAAGCTCCATGGTAACTCTTCTGATGGCGACGTAATTTAATTAATTCCATTTCTGACTGAATTTCCCCCCCCCCCGCTGAAGTACTGCATTAGTCATTAGGGGAATCAGTGTTTAAAAAAAATATTTATCACTAAAGCTCTACTCACTTACTAAATCCTTTATTGCTATGTTAAAATACATTCTTTGACTTACGTTTTTTTTTAACTTTCATGGATGCTAGCTTGTGCAAACATTACATGAAAAAAAACTATATACTTATTGTATATTTATTTTACCAGTGTATCATATCTGTATTATTATTACCATCTTAATTTTCATTTCCCACAGCCTTCTTTGCATTTGATGTCCTTAAGGTAGCTTCACTGTAGTTTCTTTTATTTACATTAAAAAATATAGAATAAAGTTCATCAGAGCCATTATCAAGTCTGCATTATGCTGCCTATAAACTGGAAGGAATATGAGTGACTTTCTATAGAGTAAAGGGGTTTCTGTTTTTTTTCTTTTTAGAAAGGCAATTAAACCTGCATTCTGTTAACTAGCCAGCAGAGAGTCACTTCTTTAATTGTTAAAAGACCTGGCCAATAGAGGTCAAGACAGGTTACTGCGTCACACTTGCTGTGTATCGCAATAAACCGTGGTATGTAGAAATACTCTCCTCAGGCGTTCTTGGAGCTTGATGTATAGTTTGCAAATCATTGTCATAAATCATTGAATCTGATAATCAGTGAAGTGACCGAAATTTCTTATCATTTTATGCCGATGCCATTCAGTTGCTAATGTCTTTTAAACTTCATTTAGCTTCGAAATGATCAATTCTACAAAGGTATATACATCTGATCAAATCGTGGTTAAACTAGAACTTCCTCCAGCTAAATAAGGGGGAAACGGAGGTATTGATCTGCGCCTTGGAAAATGTGTTATCTTCGATTACTGAGCACCTGGGCTCCCTTGCTTCTTAGATTAAACCTACCATTAAAAATTTAGGACTTACATTTGATGCTAGCTGTTCCTTTGAACCGCATGTAGAAACATATTGTCTGTTCTTGCTTTTTTGAAATGAGGAGGACTGGGGAGCTTAGATCCATGATCTTGAGGATTGAGATGGAAATGGTGATTCATGCTTTTTTTTCCCCCCCGACTAGGATTGGTTATTGCAATTCCATTTGGACGTGTCTTGATAAGGGCTCGGTAGATCGTCTCCAGCTGGTGCAAAATGCTGCTGCAAAAGGTCCTCAAACTTCCCTCATGTTACATTTCTCTGCACTGGCTTCCTGGGAAGTACAGGATTCAGTACAAGGTTCTTGTATGGTCTGGACATTTAAGGCTCTACATGGCAATGCACCATCATACACTGTATCTCAGACATCATAAACCCATGTCACACCGCAAGAACTCTGAGATCAACGGATCAGGGACTGCTATCCATCCCAAAATGTAAACTAAAGACCAAAGGAGACACTCTGGAACACTTTGCCTTTTCAGTCCCGATCTATGAATTCCAAGGAGCTCTTCAGGAAACAGCTTAAGACTCATCTTTTTAAACTGGCTTATTAATAGCTCATGTAGTGTTTTATTGTGTTTCCATCTTTTCTGATTTTGTCCTCTTTTTATACAGCACTTTGTGATGTCTATCTTGAAAGGTGCTATATAAACAAAGTATTGAAGATGATGAGTTGAAGATTAGGGTGATGGCAAGGAAGCCTTCCAGCTTCCACTTTAAGCTCATCACCAAAACTAAATTGTCAAACACCAGCAGAAACATGCAAAAAGCTCCTCAGCAATGATAAGTGGGGTATGACTGCTGTTTTGCCAATAACGTAATATTGTAATGCTCACTGATTATTAAGAAATGTATTAATATTCTCTCAAGACGCCTTTTTTTAATTCATTGTTAACAAAAACAATGTAATAGATTTTTTTTCCAAATGTAATACCCCTTTACATTGTTGCATTATCTTCTGAGAGATGTGTGTCTTTTTGGTTCAATGGAAATAAATGTCAATCTTTCAGGGGGCTGAATGTTTTTTGCATTAACTATCTCTATTTATATAGACGACTAAAGACACATTTAGTGAAGGTGCAATGTTGGACCTCGTGCTCTGCTTTTAGATCTACAGTAATGAAACAAGGGAGCTTGCCTTCATTTCTCTAGCTCCAGGGACAGTTTCCAGATAAAGAATGTAGGGCAATTAACATCATCAGCCTGGAGGATGTAGATTGTAAAAGAAGGAAAGGAAGAAAAGAATAAGAGGGACAATCACTGTTTCTAACTTTTTACTTTTTAAACAAGTATTTCTGAAAACAATAACATAAAAAAGTACAACCCTCCAATTTCTGTTTTCTTTAGTGCAAATTCATTTGGTGGACATTGAAGAGTATGAAGACCTCATTCAGTACCTCTGCCAAAAGTGGGTGTGTTAAGAATTCATTTTTAAGTCCATCTTGAAGTCCCCAGCGTTGGAGAGCAGTCGGGCCTTTCATTCTGTATGTTCTGCCACTTTTTGTCTATTTTCTCTACCATTGCAGTTTCCTTCACCCAGGGGTGGGTGTGTGTGGCCTCCAAGAGAAACACCACCATGACCTTCCTGCCAGCATTCCAACGAGCAGGCATACAAAATACTGCTAGGAGACCCCAAACAGCACTAAGGTAAAAGCAATACAACACACAATGTTGGACTACAAGGTTTGAGACAAACGAATCAGATACTACAGCAGGCAACATGTGCTTCCTATTACAGTTTTTCTGAATTGCTAAAACACATTTCTTGAGACCTCCACCCATTTTCTCAAAATGTTAAACACAAATCCTGAAATCTTAACAACATTCACCAAACCCCAGACGTTTCTTTCAAAATCAAAGTTTCACCTCATAACCAGTCATCATGTGTTCAAAACTAAACATCACATCAAACGCACAGCAAGTAAAACATATTCACCACAGAACATTAGTTGGACACTACATCAAATAATTGAAGACACCACATCTAGGAAATATTTTAAGTGTATTTAACAAGAAATGACGGTGATTAAAGTGAAATGAAGTGCTGAATATATAGATAAAAAGTAAAACAGAATAAAAACACCAAAAATGAAAAGCACATTACTGTAATTCTCAGATTCACAATAGTGTACAATAGTTGCCCAAATGTCATCAGTAATGACTCTTCTCGGTTGTCTCGTCCCCTTCCTCCTCGTCCACCACCTCTCACACGGACTCTTCCTCCTCTACCTCTCTGTATGCGTCTACCCATCGTAGATGGATATCTGACATTTATCCTGCCCAATTGATCTGATCACATCACCAGATACATGTGTGTTGAATTTTGACTTGCTGTGTCTGAGAAATTACGGTTGTATTGTAGTTGTGTTCACATGTTGCTTCCAGTGTTTACAGTTTTACAATAGAAGTGTGAAATGTGTTTAGCGTCTGAGAAGTCTGAGTGTTTAAGGTTTTGAGAAAAAGAGTGGATGGGTTTTTGCAAATTGTGTTTGAGTACCTAAGCGGTGTTTAAGGTTTGGCCAAAATACTCTTGAATTCGAAAAATTGGTTTAGGTCACTGAGAATTTGGTTCAGTGTTTTAGCAACTCAGAAAAACTGTAAAGAGGCATGTATCTGCCACTCTGTGGAAGAAAGTCACAGTAGGCCAGCACACCTGCACCCTGCAGAGAAATAGAGAAAGAAAGGAAGAAAGAGTGAATGAGATACAGATAACAGCAGAGCAAAGTGAAGAGAGAGAGAGAGGGGGGGCGAGAGCGAGAGAGAGAGAGGAGGAGCAACACAGAGGAAAGAGAAACAGGCAGACTGCTCCACTCTCATCCATTAGTGGCTTTGTGGATAACAACTGAAGAGAGGGAAGGAGGATTAAAAAGACTTTTAAAAATAACGAAGAGGAAGGAAGCTAAATTAAAGACAAAGAAATAAAGAACAAAAAGAAAGTCATTGCTCTTTAAACAATCTGTCCAGCAGGCTTAGGAGACTTAACTTTGTCAGCAAGTGAATGAACTCAAACCAGCGTGACTAAGAGCTGGGAACACGGATCGGTTTCCACCCAAAGTGAAGGAGCTGCAAGGCACCATGGCCGATAATGTAAACGAGGAGTCAGAATATGTCCCTGGGAAAGATGAGCTGGACTGGGGCTATGAAGAAGGTAGGCTGGTCTCTGTATGAACACTAGGGGATGCTAGGAGTCAGTGTCAGTGGGGTGTGACAAACTGGACCTTGAATATGTTTCAGAAGACTCTGAACATTGAACATCTTGAAAAGTTTCAGTGTTCTCTATATGCTTACTGATTTTTAGTTTGGGTTTGTAATGTAGTGTTGACCCAAGCTGTTGCCTTCCTGTATGCACTGATTCAAACATAATGAAAAGTTTGCACTGCCTTTGCAGCACTCCCCACAGTTTCTGTTGTAAGATAGGTAGACTGGTCCATTAAATCACCAGGTCAGTCACTACTAGTCACCACTAGAGTAGATAGGAAATGTGACACTTTTTTCAACTATTGTTACAGAACTGAAAGCGCCTTGCGAAAGCATTCTCACGACTCGAACTTCTCCACATTTTACAGCATTACAGTCACAAATTATAATGTAACAATTCACAAATTATTGTATAGTTCTAAAGTGTAGGGAAAATGTACTAATGAAATCTGAAAAGTGTGGAGTGCATTTGTTCTCGTTTGCGTTTGTTCTTCATTCAATCTGATTGAACTTGAGAAATTTTGTTCAAAAAAAGAGAGAGAAAAGAATGGTCAACAATGTGAGTCTCAGTATGTGCGAAGTCAGTAGAGACATAACCCAATCAACTTGAATAAGGTGACAAAATATTAATTCAGATGGGCTGACTGTAAATACACCCTACAGTTTTCAAATGCTACTTACAAAATGTTTAAAGCCGTCACTTTCCCTCCACCTCACAAATTTTTGCTTTTTCGTTTTCGTCATGAAATCCTAACATTAGGCAGTGAAGTTTGCAGTTGTAAGTAACATAATAAAATGTGCAAATGTTGAGGATGCTTTTGCAAGGCAATGTAGCTGCCATAACTCTAATCAAACCTTTTTTTTAAAAATGTTAACGAAAATAAGGATATTTATATCATTTCTACCCACTTAAAACATCCCAGTTTTAAGCAGTCATTTTTATATAGTTTACATATAAACAAGCAGTCATTCAGCTTTTCTTGTCCTTTTTCATTTTGTCTTCCTTCTTTTGCTGCTTTTACTGAGCATCCAAGGATGAACTGTGATGCATTTCTGTGACTGTTCCTGTAAGTATGCCCATTGATGGGAAACTCTTTCAATGCATAAATCAGATATGACTGTTTGACAAGAAATTACCACAAGAGTCCTTTATGAACCCACTAAGCCCAATGCCTTAATAATCTGAGTTAATTAGTAATAAAGTACTCAGCGAGAACAAAGACTGTGAAAAAAACATTGGTTCTTTGACATTTGTGGGGGGGAGTGTTATTATAAATAACTGCAACAATACCATTGTTGAAGAAATAGTACATGACTAACTTTAAAACCAAAACCAACCGAAATGTTCTCTACACAGACTGACAAATTTGTTTTCATCCCTTGTAAAATCCTCCTGACCCTCCCCAGCCTCCATAAAAACCATTAGGCACTGCTCACATGCCAACTGGTTTTTTACATGCCAACTGGTTGTTCGGGAGTAAAAGAGTCCTTTTCATTCAATCATGACGACATAAACTCTTCTGGAACTTTACCTGGAACTTTGTGCTTTATTCAGGTGAGGTTAAAATTCAGCTTTTTGCCAACAAACCTTCCTGGTGTGTTTGATGTGAAACAGAGCATGAAAATTTACAGTTACATTTAGTCATTTAGCAGACGCTTTTATACAAAGCGACTTACAAATGAAGAGCATAACAAGCATAAAATAGGTCAGGGTCACACAGTGTAAGTAAGCGCTTTAAGAAAGACATGTCTCAACTGTAACCAAAATAGTTGGTTGTTTTTCTTGCCTCGGAAGCTGCAAAATGTTCTGTTTTTAGCCTTTTCTTGAAGATGGCAAAGGAGGCTGCTGTGCCTACAGAGCTGGTCAGGTCATTCCACCATTGTGGGATCAGAGAGCTAAAAGGTGTAGTCACTAATCTATTCCCAATATATGGAAAAGCACTTAATGCCCGTTGTTAGGTACGGTGGAGGATGCATGATAGCGTGGGCCCGTTTCTCTTCCAAAAGGCCCAGGAAACCTTGGTGGAGTGCATGGCATTAGGAACCCTTTAAAATTGATTGGCATTAGGTCTTTCAAAGGGATAATAATCCAATAGATGTGGTAAACACAGAAACACTTCAAATGAGACAAAAATCAACTTTTTCCCATGGCCATCTTGGTCTTTAGTCCTGAATCCTACAGAACACCTTTGGGGGTGAGCTGAACAGAAGAAAACATATGGACCCAAAAGGGTGAATGACCTGGAGAGATAGTGTCAATGATGCTTTTCTTTTTAGACTTCAACCTTAAAATTTTTATATGAGACTACATGCAAAACAGCTTGTACAAAGTATTGACAGCAGTGCTAACAATAATTGTGGCACAGTTGGTTCAGCTAAAAACAATTATTTCTTCATGTGGCATTTTCCTCCTTTGAATAAATGTAGTCAAATAAAAGCTGGACCTTCAAAATATTTCAGACAATGATTATGCTACTATGACCAAAGATAGATTTATTTTAGTAAGTTCATACCTATTGGTTTTCAGTACTTTACAGGTGCACCTGAACCTGCATTATTTCAGTTCTGTGATTGCAAAATATAGGCAGCTAAACACAGCATTAGAAAGCTATTACTGTTTGTAAATTGTCAGTGATTACATTTTTTCATCACTCTTTCATTGTAGTGTGCTGTATTATATATAAACCAGAACTAATAACTGTCCATGCCTACTGCAGGGTAGGCATGGACTGAATACTGATACAAAATTCTCTCCTGGCATGCATGTGAGAATCTTCTGGTTTTTTTTGTCTTTCTTTATCCAGTGGAAAGGGTCTCTGGCAGGCTAAGCTAACAAATTTGTAACCACAGCTCTACATTAGCATATAAGTAATAAAATGAGCTCTAATTGCTTTTAAACTGACAAAGTAAGGGAAAGGATAACATATATTTGGTTACATACCAACAACAACCAAATCACCTTTCCTGGGCCTTGCAGAGATGAATGTCGTGCGAATTTCGCAGTGCTGTAGAGAAACCCTGACTGTGTTCAGAAAACTGTTGTCATGGCTTTAGTTGCTGATGGAAGAGGGAATGTGGCAGCCTTGCCACTCTTTTGTGCTGTGGTGAGAATGACCAGCCACTGTGGATAAAGGCATCAGTCCCTGGTGCAGAAGAACACGCTCTCACCCTGTTCTGTTGGCTGGTTTTTTTGGAGGGATAAAAGTTTTTTAAAGTGATTATTTGCTATTCTTAACTCAAAACTCATTGCAACTTGTTCTGCTCTCGTTATGTGGTGATTTCTACTTCAAAACTGAAGTGAAACCAGACATTTGGCCTCACTGATGTTATCATGGCTGTCTTCCACATTCCAACAAAGCACATATATTTTATTTTGCATATGTCTAAATATCCATCTGAAACAGAATCCATCAGATGATCTTTGGCCAAATACATTTCAATATGTCAGTCTCTGTCACACTTTATGCATGCTTAACTGTTTTCTAAGGTTACTCGTATCAGATAGGACAATCTGACCCTCTTTCTGTTACCCTGACCTGTTTTATTTTCAAGAGCTCAACACACTCATAGTCAAAACTGCAGTGTTGAGAAATTCTGTCTCAGAGCGCACAAAGAGAAAGTTGGACGAAACTCTACAGAGGGCACAGAAGTAGCAGAAGAATCACAGAGGCAATTAAAAACTATTATGTACTATTTATATTGGATTAAAGGAGGGCCCATGTAGAAATTCTGTTCTTGTGAGACTCCTTTTTTTATCAGCGCACTTCATGAACCACAGTACTTTTGGATAAGGCTGATTTACGTTGATCTGGAGAATTCAATTTGTGAATTCATTAAATGTCCATTAAATTTCTTTTTTGTAATTTTATCCCCTGAAGGTATTGGAAGGGTTTTACACCTACTAGCGCCATTAAATCACAAAATGTGGTGGTAATTGATCATTTGGTATCAGAACATGCCTATTTTATTCAGAGAACATTTTGTTTTATCATGAAAAGGAAACCACAGATAACCACTGTCAGTCCTAATTTGCATTTGAATACTTCATTTGACATATCATCAAAGGTATCAGTTTCTGTTTTCCAAGGAAAAAAAAAAACTAACTTTAAACTTGACAGGAAGTTATTGAGTGGACATATCCACACATTGAAAAGATTAGTTGCTGCCATTCCAAATCATCCTCACTGTCTCCTATATGTCAAGGCAAAATTACCTGCAAGCAACAGTGCATAAAATACAAAAGAAATAATAACATTTATACAAAGGAACTTTGGCATACAGTGAAATTAATTTTCATCTGTAGAGTTCAAAACCAGTCAAACCCAAATATTTGAAGTTCAGAAGTTCGGCTCTTATTGTATTCAATTATTCCATTGTGTACATTGTGTTTGCCAATTACAGTGACCAATTCGGTGAAAGACTGATCCCACCATGATGCTCAAACAAACACCAAAGGAAATCTTTCCTTCCTATAGCCACCAAACTGGATAACTCCTCCTTCTGACCACAAACACAGCAGAAATGCCACTAAGGCTACTTTTTGTACAGTACGTATAAATCAAAATGTGATCAAATTATATTTAAACAGTCCTGTTTCTATGTAATAGCAAATCCCCTTATTTTTAACTTAATTTTCCACATATTTATAATCGTTCTTATAGATTACTTTTTCTATGCTATTATGTGTTTCAGATTTTCTCTGTACACTTTAAGCAATACAATTTCCGTCTGAGATTATTAAGGGGTTTTGATTCTGATAAAATTGAGAATCTGAGAATTTCTTTTAGTTCATAGCTAGCTCATAAATAATTAAAGACCTTGCTTGGGGTGAAGAACTTTGCAGGAGATGAGGACCTTTAAAAGCGGACAGTTGGCAGCGTCCAAAGCAGAGATGCCCAGACTTCCCTCTCCCCAGTCACTTGGGCCAGCTTCTTTGAAGAGATGCCAATGCATTCCCAGGTCAGCAGAGAAAAATAAGACTATAAGACATGACACTAGACGACTTCTGGCATAGCAGTAGAGTATAACAATAGATCGACAATGGAAGAAGAAGCAGGGATGGTTGCTGCATTTCTATTCTATGTTGTTACACACTGCTTCGCCAGCAACTCTTCTTCTTTTACAAATGCCAGTTATTTGGCATTTGCTGATATCATTATCCACTGAGTTCCAACCAATCAGCTTAAATTAACTACAAGTCCCTCCCAGCAACTCTACCAGGCCATTTCCAAGTACATACCCAAAGGCAGGTACTCGGTTGGTTACTGAAACGGCCCAGAAAGCGCCCCTATTGGGTCGGCCTGGTGAAATGGAGACATGCATATCATGAAGGTCTGGAAAAAAATTGCAAGACTTTCCAAAAGCATAAAACAGGCTCATAATCCCTCCAGTGTGGTCTGCCTCTTCCTTTGGGTCTCCTCTTGGTGGGAAGCACCTGAGTGGGAGGCATCCTAACCAGAAGCCTGAGCCACCTCAACTGGCCCCTCTCAATGGTGAGGGTGGGGGGGCAAACAGCCTGTGGAGGAAACTCATTTCGGCTACTTGTATCCCAATCACTTCCCAGATTGAGCTCATACCCAAAGATGAACCCATAGAATGTAGATCAACCAGTAAATTGAGAGCTTCACCTTTCAGCTTAACTCTCTCTTTACCACAACAGACCGGCGCTCAGCGGTACAGTGCTCACATCACTGCAGACGCTGCGACAATCGGCCTATTGATCTCCCACTTCATTTTGCCCTCATTCATGAACCAGAAAGCCTGTCTCCTTGGAAGTAAATGTAAAGAAATGGATTGTTTAAAACATTTGCACATTACTGTTTACAGTTGTGAGCTACATCGTGGCACTGTTATTATTGTTGTATATAAGGTTGCATTAGCAGTTGTGGCATCACGGAAGTTTGAGTATAATTGCTAGTTTTGGAAGGAATTATGTGGAAGTTACTTGTTCTTTGTGGTCACACATTCATTAGACCAAAACCAAAGGGAATCCATTCTATTGACTAAAGGAGTATTCCCTAGAGAAATGCTCTCTCTGTTATGTTTTATATGAAGATAAATATCTTTCTCTTAGAAAACAAAATATGTAATCGTGATATCTCTTACAGCATGCAATCAGCAAAAGCGATATTAACAGCAAAAATCTATCAGTAGAAGTTAAGTGACATTTATCTGCTTTTTCATGTTTTGTCATGTTACATCCACGAACGTTTATTCAGATTGTATGTGGTGGCTGATGGAGCAAAACACAGGGAAGAATCCTGGAAGAAATCCTTTTAGAGGTTGCAAAAGACACCTTCCAGCATGACAGTGATTCTAAATGTAACCAGAGCAGCCGTTGAATGGTTCAACTCAGCACATATGTGTTAGATTGGCCCATTCAAAATCTAGACCTACATACAATTGATTATTTGTGGCAAATCTTGAAGGGTATGTTGACAGATGCTCTCCATCCAATCTGACTGAACTTCAGCCATTTTGTAAAGAAGATGGGGCAAAACCTTTAGTCTCTAGATGAAGAAAAGTGGTAGACACAACACCTGCCGGTGGATTTGCAGCAAAATATGGTTCTGCAAAAGATATTGACTCAAGGGGACTGAATATAATTACACAACACACATTTAAGATTTTTACTTTTATAACCACTTATTTTCATATTTTATCATTATCCCTCACTTTGTGTTGGCTTATTTCATGAAACCGAAATAAAATCCAATGTGATAAAAGAAGAAACCGTTAAAGGGGTGAAAGCATATTTGCAAAGCACTGCATACGCATGACAATGTATCAAACTGATGAATCACACATGCATGCAAACATATAACCTTGAGTATGCTGTGGGTTTTCACTTCTAGGTGTAGAATGGGGACTCCATTTCCCAGCAGCCAATGGAGAGTACCAGTCTCCGATTAATCTCAACTCTAGGGAAGCTCAGTATGACCCCTCCCTCCTGGATGCTGGTTTATCACCAAACTACGTGGTATGTCGAGACTGTGAAGTCATCAACGACGGGCACACTGTCCGCATCCTTCTCAAGTCCAAGTCAGGTAAGTCCCAGGAGCCATGACACGATTCCACACCATAAGATGTGCTAAGAGGAAGCGAGTCACTGGTTTATTGGTGTCACTTGTTACAAGTGAAAACAAAATCAACTCTGTTCGAAAGCAAATGACACATTTTCTCTACTGCTTAGCTGCTCTTGCATGCTGATTTACTTTTGCTTCCTGTTTACACTTGTTCAGAACTCATTGTGGTTTCCTGTGCTTTTGTTAGTGGTTACTGGGGGTCCATTGCCTAGTGATCATGAGTACGAGCTTCATGAGGTTCGATTCCACTGGGGCAAAGAGAACCAGAGAGGATCAGAGCACACAGTCAACTTCAAGGCTTTCCCTATGGAGGTACATAGTGCAAACAGCATCTAGCAGGGGGCCCACCCAGCTCCAAGGAAAACACGATGCTCATGTGTTTATCCCTCTTTCTCAGGCATTTGTCCTTCTGCACATAACATTGTAGCTGCTTGAGTCCTTGAACACAAAACCTGGTCTTCGTATCAAACAAGTTACTCTTCTGATACATCACAAAATGCCGCAATATTTGTGACTATGTATCAGTTATTTAGAATACAGTAAAGAAGATCATCCTTCATCCTTATTGCATTTGGAGTAGTATTACAAAAAGTACAAACTAATCACTATTTTTATATTTCGAGCCCTTATGTGACTAATGAAGCCTACATCGAAAGTCCAATTCTGTATGTAGGGTTCTGTTGGGCAAAAATAAGCAGTCAACAGCCTGCAGTTTATTATGCCTCTAAAGCAAGAGATTAAGCGTTCAATTCACAGCGATAACTGTGGCAGACGTGTTTTGAAGGTTAGAGGTTTGCAACCTTAATGACATAGCAAACACCATAAAGACACAAAAAATGACCTTACTGTGTGGTTTTTTGCACAGAAAGCCAGAGTGGGCGAGTTCAGCCTTGTTCTTTAATCTTCAGACATCCATTCTACACTTACATATTGAAACCAAAGGGCATTTAAAAAATCTAATGAAAATAAATATTTGTTTTGCAAAACCTTCGTAATATCGTGGATGGCTCGTCAGCGTTTTCACTTTGATGCAGCGGAGATTCGTTATGGAGCAAACAGCTGCAAGCCAAGAAAAGAGCAAGGGTATTATATACAAAAATCTTTACCCCAAAGTGATAGAAATCTCTGTTCAGTTTCTTAAAAACCCCAGACACCTTTTCAGGTTATACTTCCATGATCTGCATGTGTTTTTTTTATGTCTCGTATATAGACAAAAGGTTCTGACATGAAACGTTGGGTTAATGTGAACCCACTAGAATTACAGTCTTGATCCACATTGGTAGGTACTCTGTAATGCAGTGATATGAAACAAAGCCTGCAGCTGCACAGTCCTCACATGCAAACAGAGCGGAGACACCTGATCTGAGAACTCCCTAGCTCGGCAGAATCTGATGTGGAAGATAACACGGTGCACAACCATGTTACTTGCATCTGAAGCATTGATTGCACTCACACACCCAGCTTGAGTACTGGAATGCAGACCTCAACAAAATGTAGGAAAAATTCCCAATAGTGATTATTTGTGTTGTTCAGGTAAAAACGACCAGGTTATTTCTTTGCAGCTGTACGTCCTGAAATTTGTTTATTCAGGAATTATGACTTAAAACAAGGGTTTTATTGGGTCACAGTATGCATCTATGAGCTTCCCAAACTGAATACACAAAGCAGAGGGATCTGTGCAATCAAGGGGAGTTTTCTAGTGCAGGTAAGATATTTACTGCCCATAAGCTCCCATCAGAACCTCAATTTAAAATAAAATCTAAAATATCCACTTATGAAAAATTATAATGGGTTTGGTGGTATTCAATTTGGGTTTTTTTTGCCACCAGAGGTCACTGTATCTTACACATGAGACGTTTTGTGCCCCTTTATAGAATATTTATTTTTTCTTGTTTTTTGATGCGCCTACTGAGAGTCATGGGTTTAAAAATAAGGCTTTTGCTTCTAAATGTTATAATAATAATAATAATAATAATAATAATGAATTTTATTTATAATGCACTATACATTTGACATCAAATCTCAAAGTGCTACAAAAATTAAAAAACATTAAAATGGATAAAAACAAATTCACAGATGCTTAAAAATATGCTTTTCTGAAAAGGAGGGTTTTCAGTTCTCTTTTGAAAACATCCGTGGTCTTGGGGGCTCTAAGTTGTTCTGGGAGGGCGTTCCACAGTCGAGGAGCGGATGCTTTTAAAGCCCTGTCGCCCATGGTAGTTAGCCGTGTCCTTGGCGTGACCAGGAGATGCCGTTGGCCAGGTCTGGTCTTAGTGGAGGTGTGTGGGGAAAGGAGATCAGTGAGGTATGTTGGGGCTGCACCGTGCAAACAGTGGTGGGTGTGCAGGACGATCTTGTATTCTATTCGGAAGTGAACAGGGAGCCAGTTAAGGGATTGGAGGATGGGGGTAATGTGTTCATATTTTCGCACACCCATTAAGACCCTGGCAGCGCAAATCTGCAAAAACTGGAGCTTTTGGAGGCTCCTGCCAGGGATTCCCAACAGGAGTGCGTTACAATAGTCCAGCCTGGAGGAGACAAAGGCATGGACGAGCTTCTCTGCAGCCGAAAGGGAAAGAGAGGGACGAAGTTTAGAAATGTTACGGAGGTGGAAAAAAGAGGTTTTGCAGATTGAGGTGACACGATTGTCAAAAGAAAGGTAGGGGTCAAACTTTACCCCAAGGTTAGTAACGGATGGAGAGAGGGAAATAGTATTGCCAAAGATTGAAACAGATGTAACGGGAGAAGAGCGAAGTTGGTGGGGGGTTCCGATTTGGATGACTTCTGTTTTAGAGCCATTCAGCTGCAGAAAGTTTTGGTTCATCCACGCCCCAATCCCCTCCAGGAGGTGAGGCGGGAGATGGTGGCAGAGGGGGACCCGGCGTGAGTGATATGGAGATAGAGTTGTGTGTCGTCAGCATAGTAACGGTAAAGAATTCCATGCCTGCTGACGACACGACCAAGGGGAAGCGTGTAGATTGTGAATAGGGTCGGACAGAGTACGGAGCCCTGTGGGACCCCACAGGTAACAATGTGGGGTGAAGAATTTGCCTCCCCCAAGGCTACATACTCAGTCCTATCTGTGAGATAGGAGCAAAACTCTTTTAGGGAGGTATCGGAAAGACCAATGTAGTGCTGGAGTCTGTGAAGGAGAATGCGGTGGTTATGTCTAATAAAAAAAAGAAAAAAAAAGAGAAGGATGGACAATTGTCAGACCGTTAACAGCCAGTGCTCTCCTGAGAGTGAGTATTGTTTCCCTCATGTTGTCCATTAGCTCATCTTACAGGAGGTGGCTGATGGATGAAAAATGGCCAGCGTACATTATAGCAGGTTTCACTGAGGGCAGGCTGGGAGTCTGTTGCCACACAGTTGAAAATAAATGTTTAGATACACTGTATAAAAAGAAACATTGCCTTTCTTTTTTATTGAAATCAGCTCAATTCCAGAATAATTCCAAAGAGGAATTTAAATGAATTAAAATTGCTTTATTCAAATTTAGTTAACATACATTTGATAAATTTACTAGAGTTCCTGGCAAATTATTTAGGTTTCCTTCCAAATTCTCCGAATTATTTGCTGGAATTTTGGCCCATTCCATTAAAAGGAACTGGTGCAACTGAGTCAGGTTTGTAGGTCACCTTGCTCACAGACACCTTTCAGGTCTGCCTCATCAAATCAAACTTTTATAAAGCGCTTTTCATACAAGTTGCATCACAAAGTTCTTCACAGATTAAAATGACCCCACATAAAGCCACATTCCCATCCCTCCCCATCAGATTTAAATGCATGGTCAGTTATACCCCCCTTCCACCCAACCCAACTCCCATGCACACACACAGTTAAAAGCATCAGTAAAAAAGAACATTGGGCCGAGTGCAGATGAACCATGCAAGGAAATGCCATCAGACGAGCCATCTGCCCCGGCAGCGGTAGATCAACAGCAGCAGCCGAGGCACTGACCCAGGGCGTCCAGTGGAGGCAAGGCCAAGACCCCCACCTCCTCATAACATGACTGAGATCAGAACTTTGTGACTGCTGTTCCAAAACAGACTTTGTCAGAACACATTTTGGGTGTATGCTTTGAATCTCAGTCCAATTTTGTGCCCAAGCTTTACTTCCTGGCTTTTTTTTAGGATTTAAATGGAACCATTAATGACAGTCATTTTTGTAGTAGAATTAAAAGTATGACTGGTAGTTGGTGGCCGTTTACACCTTCTTTGTTCCAGTGGATCGACTAGATCTAGTAATAAAAGTGGATGTGGCAAAGTATGAAACAGGTTGGTGTTTAGAATGCTGCGACAGTTTTCCTACAATTAAATTCAGTTTTAAAAGTCACAATATAAAGTCTTACTCATAGTATCGCAATATATCGTCTCCCCTGTATCGCCAGATTTTTATCAATACACATCCCTGGTATCCAGTTTCTTATAATTTTTCACTAGGAAAGTTTGGTCGTTTTCTGTTTTTACCGAAACCAGAAGAGAAATTCTATCTAGTATCGGATAGTTTATTTTATTTATTTTTACACTCGTCCTGTTAACGACTTGAAATTGGCTTTCAGTTGCAGGTTATGTTTTGTTTTTTGTCCACAGCTCCATCTGATTCACTGGAACAGCACACTCTTTAACTCGCTAGAGGATGCTTTGGGGAAGAAGAATGGAGTCCTCATTATAGCACTTTTTGTCCAGGTAATTATCAAGCCATGCACTTAGAACTTCGACCCTTCCAGAGTTTCTTTTTCTCAAGAGTTTTGAGGTCTTAGTGAATATTTTAATCAGGAAGCGT
Source organism: Valencia hispanica (assembly GCA_963556495.2). NCBI lineage: Eukaryota > Metazoa > Chordata > Actinopteri > Cyprinodontiformes > Valenciidae > Valencia > Valencia hispanica. The sequence goes on from OY747712.1 coordinate 34,698,960, forward strand.
AAATAAGCACTTACATTTTTCTCATTCTAAATACCTGCTTAATTGATTAATTAGGGATATATTTAAAAAGGAGAAAAGCTGAAGTGTAAACATTGAAGGGAGTTTGACAGACAACTAAATGACTAAGTCAGAGCATTTCAAAAACTGCAGCTGTTGTGGACTGTTCCTGAATTGAAGTGGTCAGTATCTGTCCAAAGTGGTCCAAGGAAAGAACAGGGGAGAATCGTCGACAGGGTCATGGTGACCAAGTGAGAAATGGAGGCTGGTCTGTGTAGTCCAGTCCAGTAGATAAGCTGTTAAAACTGCTTAAGAAGGTTATGATGGTCCTGATAGAAGGTTGCTAGAATACACACCGCATTGGAACTTATTGTGCATGCTACTGCATCACTGTGGGGCCAGCCAGGGTGCACATGTGGACTGTTGTCCATCACTGAGTGCACCAAATGTGAAGAGGGGAGCAACAGAGCTGGACCACAAAGCAATGGATGAAGGCAGTCTGGGCGGATGAATCACATTTACTTTTACATCACTCCGATGACAGGTTGCGTCTGCATTGCTAACCTGGAGAACACATGGTATCAGGATATCCTATGGGAAGAACACAGCAGAGACAGAGTGATGCTTTTCATTTTGTGCTTCTGGCAAACCTTAGGCCCTGCTATCCATGAGTGGGTTGCTTTGACATAGACTTACTTAATTTACACCCTTTTATGGAAACAGAACAACAGCAAGTCCTACTTGCCCTCCAAGGTTCCCATATTTCCATTTAATCGAGCATCTGTGGAACGTCCTGGAAAAGCAAATCAGATTCCTGGAGGCCCCACCTCGCAGCTTACAGGAGGATCCGCTGGTACTGTCTTGGAGGCAGATACTACAGCCCGCCTTCAGAGGTCCTTTGGTGTGGCATCAGAAGTTATGGTTGCTTTTAGACGCAAAAGGGGACCAACACACTTTCTCCAAAATGTTTGTTTGCGATGTTATATGGCTCCCTGAATATTTTGATAATGAAAAATGGCTTCATGAAAGGAAGATTTGTCCTATGTTTCTCGATCAGTTTCATCTGAGCATGTGATATTAGCTTGTGTATTCCTGAGTAATTGCACAAATTTTCTGCCTTAACACATTTTAAAATATTTCCACAAGACTAGCCTCAACATTAGTTCCCCCTTACTGACATTCAAAGACTTTCTCAGATCAGTTTGAATCAGCCTGTCATGTTCAAGTATTAAGGACCCAAATGCAGCTAGTAAAAATGAAATGATTTAATTACAACAACAAAAACACAGAGTTACAGAACTCAGGAGATCAGAAAATGCGGTGACAGGGAAAAACAGGAACCAGACAGAGAAGACTGACGGCAGATCAGCGAGTAGTGATATACAAAGGACTGCTTAAATATACTGAGGAGGTGTGAGAAGTGACTGGGAGAAGACCAGGGGCTAATTAGGCGTTCCAGGTGAGAGGGAAAGCACAGGTGGAATCAATTAGAACTGGGTTAGGAGAAGTGTGGCGGGGAGACAACAGGAAAGGAATACACATGAGAAGAAACAGAAAACAATCTTAAACTAGAAAATAACTAAAGGTATCTAAGAAGGGATCTAAGGGGAACTTAATGAAACACTTGAGAACAGAAGGAAGAAATAAATTAGGAAACTATCTAAAGAGAAATAAACTAAGCAAACACAAATGAGAAGGTGGACACAAACAAAAAGGTGAAAACATCTAAGAGCAAGAAGGGAATATGAAAACAAGGAAGTGCCGTAAAATAAATGCCAAGAAATACATAAAAATGATTAACCCGAATAAGGAAAAGAGCTTAAACCACAAAAACCTGAGAATTATGACACAGCCAGCTAAAGTATGTGTCACACTGCTCAGTAGTGACCACTACAATTGTGTGTAATCCCCTAAAAACTCATTTGTTTAGAGCAACCTTTGAGTAATGCTTTCATGTGTCATGTATTTGTGTGTGTGTGCTCCTTGCTTTATTGCTGTTTTTACTTTTCATGCTTGGTCTGTGTTTTACTGCTGTTTTTATTTTACCCCCTAATCATGTAAAGCACCTTGAATTACCTTGTTGCTGAAAGTGAGCTATAGAAATAAAATTGCCCAGTCTTGCCTTTTTTTCATCTTCCTAATGAAGTTCACAGAGAATAATCCCCGGCATGCCTGCTGATTCATGGTGGATGAATAAAGTCTTCTATGAAGTGGAATCTGTGATGGTCTGAGTGGCGTACCTGAGAAAAACACCTCATTCTTCTTTTGAACCTAAACATTCCTGACCTCCTGAGATCTCAGTCTTGCTTTTGACCTCACGCGTCCTGTTTTCTACAATGTCTGTTCTTTCTTCTTCCGCTTTTCTTCCTGTGTGATAACAGAACATAAACTTATCTCTGCTGAAAACGCAGCTGACATTGTGGAAACAGTCACCAGCAACATTGATAAGTGTGTACTGAAACCCAAAATGCGTGTGTTTTTATCAGATTGGCAAAGAGCACCTGGGTCTAAAGGCCATCACTGAAGTTCTACAAGACCTGCAGTACAAGGTGAAGCCAGTTTGATGGTGAACAGGAGAGATTATTCAGAATCACAGTGTAAAGATTGAAATGTCTGAACTATAACAACTTTCTTTGTCACTGTATTCTACTTTAGGGGAAGAACAAGATAATCCCATGTTTTAACCCCAACACGCTCTTACCCGGTAAGCCAAAAGAGATCTGCATTTTCAAGTTAAAAGCTTAATTATCTGACCACCGAGCCATATAAATTAGCAGCCCAGAAGAATAGCATATTGGGAATAACAGAATGGTGGATGTGTAAATTAGAGTCACATAGAATAGAAAACATAAAACAGAAACGTTTGGTTTCTAGGTCATTTTAGTGATTTCATCATTGAAATTATGTACAAAATTGAGCTACTTTGATTTTTTAAACAGATTTTTTGGAATGAAATTGTTTATTTTTTCTGATCCACACAAAAACATATATGAAACTTCACCAATATTTGCTTAAATCCCCTTTAAGCAAAGTGGACCTTGACTACATACCTTTTGTAGCCATCAGAAAGCTTTTGGCATAATTCAGACTGGATATTTTCATTCCTATCAGTTCATTTAAACTGGTTGGTTTTCTGCCAACTTTTGAACAGTTCAGAAATGTTTAAATGGATTGAGGTTGTAGGCATTCCAAAAGCTTGGCATTATCCTCACTTATCCATTCCAAAACAGTTTTTATGTGGGATTGGGAAAATTACCATATTTGAATACTCAGTCGTTTCTATGTTTCAACCATCTGACCAAAACTGTGACCCTAAGATGAAAGGAAATTAGTTATAACTCTTTGGAACAACTCATAACAAGTCTCCAATGAAGTGGAAGCAGCTGGAACACCAAACCCACTTTCCATAGTCACATAGTCCCCCCCCCTCCCCACAGCTCTAGTGGCCTGTATTCAACAGTACCGTGACAGGAAGGAGAAAGAATGAGAAGGCATGAAGCAAATGGCCTGGGGCCAGGAATCGAACCAGGGACAACTGAGTGGAGGACTGTAACCTTTGTACATGCTGCATCTGTTCTGGTCAATACTGGCAACTTTCACTACATTGTACATGCACTCAGCCAAATTGAATACGAAAAACCAGGGGTCTTGGCGAGTGCCAAATTGGAAGTGTAATTCCAAGTTGCCACGGGGCATTCGTTTTTTTTTTTTACGATTGGAAATTCGGAAAATCCAACCAAGTGCAAAAATAATGCACCAAGAACACTTTACCAGCTGTCAGGCATGGTTGTGGCAGAATCATGCTTAGGGTTATTTATCTCTCAGTGGGAGAAATACATTGTAAAGAATTTTTACCTTCACTATAGATCATTCAGATGACTGAAACTTGGACAAAACAGTATTCACAAATACGCATCTCAACTAGTTTGGAAATGAATAAATAAAGCTTTCTAATATAACCTTCTGCACTAGCACTGACATCTATCTGAGGAAGCCAACTAATTTAAATGAACTCTACCATCTGAGAGCTCAGCAACATTTTGCTAAGATCTTGTTGATTTCTACAAAAGCATCTGATGTCTCTGCAACTTGTTAAGGGAGATTTAACCAAATATCATCAGGGTTGTTCATACAAAATAAGCCTGCATGTATATTTTTTTATTGAAATCATTGAAGTTGTACATTTGACTATAGATGGACCACAAAAACAATAGCTCAAATAAACTATTTAAACCCCAAAAGTAACACGATATTTATGCTGATGATGAGCGGATGTAAACTTCTGACTGTAACAGTCAGAAAATTTTGACCTGGCTGAATAGTTCCTACAGTTATCATTTTTTCCCATTTTCACCATCCTCACTGTATTTTTACGAAGATTAATTCTCTATGAAGCTGCCATGTTGTGTGTGAAACTGTAATGAACCTGGTAGGACTAAATTACCACCCAAAATTAATAGAAATTTGGTGAAACTTTATCTTAAATCTCAAAATTCAATATGGCTTCATTAAAAAGGGACAAGAGTAATTAGTAACCTGGTTTTAAGCTCTTCTGTTCCCCAATGCTTCATAAAATCAGCAATACACTTAGAAACATTTATCAGTCAAAGCACTGATCCAATGTTAGTATGTGCAAAGCATACAAGATGTGGCAAATATGTTATTAGTTTACAGGGATAATATCTTGCCTAATGAGTGAGCAAAGCTGTAAGGTTTAGCTGGATTGTGAGTTTTGTGCTCGTAGTTCCAAAGAAAATGGATGGCAACATAAAATCTGCAGACAAAACAGATGATTGTTGTTCAAAAATGCAGCAGGTGGAAAGTCAGTGGTAGCATGGGAGAGGCAGGGTGAAACATCTGATTGGTATTTTAAGAAGGAAACGGTGTCTGAGAATGTCTGACACATATTATTTTGTTACATCAGGGCACAGTATGTTCTCTTTGTAATTCAGCTTCATCAAGCCATCTGTTCCTGTTGTTACACTCCAACTTCCTTACTCCTTTCCTCCCTTTTATTATTCCTAATGCCAGTGGATACATTCCTGAAGCTGTTACTTGTTTTGAAGTTAGTACCTCTCTTGAGACCTTAAAGGCAGGGTATACGATGGTGGAAGCCTCAATAGCACAGGCACGCGCAGCCAGCATGGTCTCGTTGGGTCTCCGCCACTTCACTTCACACTTCACTCCGCTATTACAACCAAAGTCACAAAATATAACACAATCTTACCTGTCCAGGAGAAAATCAGCAACCAACGCATCCGTTAGCAAGCCCTTAGCTTCCTTGAGTTGACGCCACCGTGTAAATGCATCAGCTCCGATGAAGATTCGGCTTTAAGCACGCTCTTCGTCGGCTTTCTTCTTTCTCGTTGTTATTTCCACAACACAGCTTTGCGTTTTCGGTTCATTTTAGCGCGAGCTCACTTCCCTATGGGCACTTCCTGCTAGAACGAGTGTTGCGTGCACACGCAGGGGACGCGCAGAGGGGTAGGTGCTGGAACACGGAAGCTTTGCTTACAAGCCTGTTATCTTAGACGGACCGTGGAAGTTGATTGGATGAGGTTTTTCCAGGGTTTCTCGCTGTAGAGACTGAAAATTACTCGGTCAAGTTTAAGAACTCCTAACTTATAGGTTACCCCTGGTATATGAAGAGCATTTTTTGCAGTTTAAAAAAAAAAGTTTTAAAATGAAATCGTATACCCTGCCTTTAATAAATATCCTTAATTGCCCTTTGAATTCAATTCTGTCAGGATGAATAGATCTGATTGTTCTTATTTAAGAAGTGTAAAAAAGGAAGAAAGATTATGGTTCATATAGCATGCTCCCATATATTTTGACACAGTGTAGCTAAGGATTAAATTTTCTCTGTTTTAATCATTAGACCCACTGCTGCGAGACTACTGGGTGTATGAAGGATCTCTGACCACGCCGCCTTGCAGTGAAAAAGTGACCTGGATACTTTTCCGCTATCCACTCACCATCTCACAGCTACAGGTAGGAGGTCAATTTTAAGAAATTTTGATTCTCCCACAAGCAAAACTGTTCAGGCAGCCAGCACCAGAACAGGAAAATGCAAACCAGTATTCAGTAGTAATAAACAGCACTGCAAAGGACTATGCAACATTACATTTCACGTAGTTGGAGAAGCAGGAGTCACGGGAATTATTCGAAAAATGGGGAGATCTACTCTACTCTAGGTGAGATGTCGTTCACACCTGGAGCTTTAGCCTGTTTGTAACACACCAGCCTCGTGAAGGGTATTGGTTCTTCTGGTTCAGGTGGGGGGATCGAGCTCATACTGTCACAAACCTTGGTTGGTTTTGGTTTGGACTCTAGATTCTTTTTCCATCTTGAATGTTGTTTTTGTTCTTTTGTTTTGTTTTTTCTCTGCTTAGGTCTAGTCATTTGTAGCTCATTTCTCTGTATTATTTTCTGTTTATAATTAGGCATTTTTGAATTGTTATTTGAGTTTCTTCCTGCTTACTGTTTTACATGCCCTTCCTTTGTTCTCTCTGTTTCCCTCCTGCCACTCTACCTCTTGCCGCAGCTGCAGCTCATCTCCAATCTTCCCCTGCTGGCTCTCCCTCACAAAAGTGGATCTGTTTGTCTTTAATTGCCTCCCCTGGTTTCTGTGTCATTTCCCATTCCTCCTCAGTATACTTGCTCTCTGAGCTCTCCACTTCCCTTCTGGATTATCCGTCTTACCTACCTCGCATTGTCAGTTCCTATGAGTACTCTCTTTGTTTAACCAAACTTGGTTAATTAAATCATTTTCCTTTTAGCCGTCTGCGTTTGGGTCCTCCAATCATGACACAGAGCTTTATCTTAGTTCAGGGATTCCCAATCCTGGTCCTCGAGATCTACTATCCAGCAACTTTTAGGTGCATCCCTTCTCATCACAGCTGAATCAAATGAAGGCCTCGTTACCAGGCCTCTGCAGAGCTGACTGACTGCTGATGAGGGAATTGAACAATTTGATTCAGGTCTGTTGGAGCTGGGATACATCTAAAATTTGTAGGATGGTAGATCTCGAGGACCAGGATTGGGCAGGCCTTTTAGTTTGATTAAAAACTCCATCACATCAAAGCGAGCATGAAATGTTCTAAGGCCTTTCACGCAGAGCTTGGTGTTATACGCAGGCCTGTCTACATTAAAAATAAAGGTCACAGCAATAAAGAGGTGTGAGGTGTCATTTAACTAATGGCTGACTCACCTTCAGTTGTGTTAGTTCCCTTTATTCAATTCAATTCAGTTTATTTATGTAGCGCCGATTCACAACAGATGTCATCTCAAGGCACTTTACAACAAGTAATTTCATGCACTCATAAAAACATTCCAATCAGTTTAAACTTTTAGTTAGTTTCCTATTTAAGGATTCCCAGCAGATTGCATCGAGTCATTGACTGGCAGTTGCGCCCTGTTCATGCAGACTCCCACCACAGCAGTCCAGAGCAAGCATGTAGCTGCAGTGGAGCGGAAAAACTCCCCTTTAACAGGAAGAAATCTCCAGCAGAACCTGTCTCAGTACAAGCGGCCATCTGCCACAACCGTCTAGGGGTTTGAGAAGACAGAGTAGAGACACAGAAAGAACAAAAAGAGCTGATGTAAGAGTACATTTGATATTAAAGAAAGTAAAAAGCTGATAACAGCACACAGGGAATGTTTAGTTACTGGAAGCATCATGCCAGTCGATGCCTCCTATCCAGCAAGCAGGGCATTGTAGCAAAGCAGGATACAAGACCTTCTATGGAGAGAAAAACACACAGAGAAAACAAAGTTAAGAGTCGTAATAACAGCAAATAATACAACTGGAGAGTAGTAGAAGAGAAAAGTAGCAGATTGAAGAAAAGTGGTAAGTCTGTCCTCCAGCAGTCTAAGCTTATAGCAGCATTACTACAGAGATAGCTCAGGATTACATAAGCCACTCTAACTATAAGCTTTATCAAAAAGGAAAGTTTTAAGCGTGGCCTTAAAAGTAGACAGTGTGTCTGCCTCACGGACTAAAACTGGAAGCTGGTTCCACCCGACAGGATCCTGATAAACAAATCATTAACCAATTCCTCCTCTTGCTGTCTTGATATCCTACCCACAGCTTTCCTTAAGAAAGTTTTTCCTGTCATTGGGTCTGATCGGATTAAAATAGTGAACTCATCCCTCCCGTCAGGTATCTTCCCCCAGGCTTTAAAAACAGCAGTTATTAAACCACTGCTAAAAAAGAATAATTTGGACAACATGTTAATGCAGAACTAGAGGCCAATCTCTAATCTTCCATTCATCAGAACAATTATTGAAAAAGCTGTGTTTCAGCAGTTAAATAGCTTCCTAACAATGACCAACCACTTCTATGTTTTTCAGTCTGGTTTCCGTGTTCACCGCAGCACTGAGACTGCCCTCGTCAAAGTTTTCAATCACATCCCCATAAATACAGACTGTGGTAGAACCACAGTGCTGGTTCTGTTGGACCTCAGGGCAGCATTTGACACTGTTAATTATGATATACTATAGGAACGACTGAAGAGTTGGGTCGGACTCTGGTACAGCACTTGGCTGGTTTGAGTCTTACCTAAAGAACAGGGACTTATTTGTTTCAATAGGAAACTTTTCAACAGCACAAACAGAAATCACATGTAGGGTGCCCCAGGGCTCCATTCCGGGGCCCCTCTAACTTAATATCTACATGCTCCCACTAGCCCAGATTACAACAACCAAAAAGATTAGCTACCATAACTATGCAGATGATACTCAGCTCTACCTTTCGATGTCACCAGTTGACTTTGAACCCATCCAAACCCGAAGTAAATGCATCAAGCAAATCAATGGATGGATGTGCCATAACTTTCTCCAGCTGTACAGAAACAAAACAGAAGTAATTAATTTTGGACCTAAAGAGGAATGATCAATAGTCAGCACACAGCTTCAGTTAATACAGCTAGAAAATACTGATCATACCCGAAATTTAGGTGTAGTTATGAACTCAGACCTGAGCCTCCAGGGTCACATTAAGACAATCACAAGGTCAGCCTTCTATCACCTGAGGAACATTTCTAGGATTAAAGGACTAGTGTCGCAACATGACCTCAAAAAACTCATCAATGCGTTTATCTTTTGGCGTATGGATTACTGCAACAGCATCTTCACTGGTCTGCCTAAAATGTCAATTAGACAGCTGCAGCTGATCCAGAACGCTGCTGCCTGCATCCTCACTAAAACCAGGAAAGTAGAGCACATTACCCCAGTTCTAGTGTCCTTACACTGGCTCCCTGTAGCTCAGAGAATAGACTTCAAAAATACTTTTACTAGTTTATAAATCATTGAATGGCTTAGCACCAAAATATGTGGAAGATCTACAGTTACTACAACAACCCACCAGAACACTCAGGTCCTCTAATTCCAGTCTACACAACATCCCTAGAATTAGAACCAAACATGGAGAAGCAGCTTTCAGTTTCTATGCTCCTCTAATCTGGAACAAACTTTCAGAAAACTGCAAAGCTGCTGAAACACTGAGTTCTTTTAAATCACAACTAAAAACGTATCTGTTTAGAGCTGCCTTTGAGTAATGCTTTAATGTATCGTTGTGCATGCTTCTTGCTTTATTGCTGTTTTTACTTTATATGCTTTGTTTGTGTTTTACTACTATTTTTATTTTACCCCTTAATCATGTAAAGCACCTTGAGTTACCTTGTTGTTCAAAGTGTGCTATACAAATAAAATTGCCTTGCCTTGATAACTAAAAGATCTGCCTCCCATTCTACTTTTAGAAATCCTAGGAACCACTGCAGTAAATCTGCAGTCTGAGAGCGAAGTGCTGTTAGGATCATATGGAACAATCAGATCTCTGAAGTATAATGGAGCTTGATTGTTAAGGGCTTTATATGTAAGAAGGAAGATCTTAAATTCTATTCTGGATTTAATAGGGAGTCAATGAAGGGAAGCTAAAACAGGAGAAATGTGATCTCTCTTTTTAATATTCATCAGAACTCTTGCTGTTGCATTTTGGATCAACTGAAGGCTTTTGATTACATTTTGTGGACTTCCTGATAGTAAAGAATTACAGTAGTCCAGACTTGAGGTAAGAAATGCATGAACTAGTTTCTCAGCATCCCTCCTGGACAGGATGTTTCTAATTTTAGCAATATTCCGAAGGTGAAAGAAGGAAATCCTAGAAACTTGCTTAATATGGGATTTGAATGTCATGTCTTGGTCAAAAATAACACAGAGGCTCTTTACATTATTACTGGAGGCCAATTTAATACTATCCAGATGAAATTATTGACTAAGCAGTTTCTTTTTTAAAACTTCTGGTCCAAAGACTTCATCTTCTGTCTTGTCAGAATTTAAGAGCAAAAGGTTTGAGTTATTACCTTCATTTATTTATTTATTACATCCTTTTATAACTAAACATACTGCATAATTTCTCTTTAACTCGTATTATCCCACAGGATCATGAACCAGAGATTTCTGGGATTCTCCACAGTGGTCTCCATGAAGCGTTTCCACCCACCACCAATCAATACGTCTGTCATGTTGCCTTTGATTGATTTAAACTTTAATTCAACCTTTGCCTGACTCATGGCTCTCTTCCAATGGGTTTTTGTAATAGATGAAGGTGCTAACCCTCTGACATTTCTTTCTTTCTTTCATCCTGGCTGCACTTTGGCTTGTTGACCCTTCGAAATGTGATTACAAAGAAGTATTTCTGGCGATCTTGCCTCAGGCCACATCTGTAGTGTGGGTGCATGAGGACAAGAGTAAGCAGGCAAAATTTGAAGACAGTAAATCAATTTGTTGTGACATAACCAAACTTTAGTAGATAAACAACATTTTGTATTTCATGATGAACTTTATCGTATTGAAATATAAAATGAGGATTAGGAACGATGTCATAAAAAGCATTGAAAAATTTAAACATTGAAAATAATTTGCCAACACCAACAGAGATTTAAAGAATGAGTACATTAGCCAGAGCCAGTTTTCTTATGTGGTTCAGCATAATGGAACAATCAGAAGAGGATCAAATGAGCAATTAGTGGTTCCTGATTGAAGCAAATCCAGATATGTACGGATGAATATGATTGACTTGCTTTGATAAATTGATGACTTCCCAGGAATCTTCCACTGTTATAAAACAGAATTTTACATGCGAACATCAGTAGGTAACAGTAGCCAGTTGTGTTATTGTTGTTCAGTAATAAATGTATTAAGCTGTTCTGTCTTTCTTGTGGTGTCATCAGGTTAGAGAAGTAAGACATCTAAGATGTGTGTCCTAAAGCTGTATAATTGTATTTTTACCACCACTCATCTCATAAAAAAATGGACAAAAGCATAAAAAATAATAAATAAATCAGCCTTCCATGAGCCTGGGTTGGGATAAGTGTTCTCAAAAATAATTTAGTCACTGCATCGTGAGCTTGCTCAGCCGGAAGGTTCGTGCACAAGAACATTGTCTGTTTTCTTGTCTTTTGAGGGATGTTAGCACAGCCACCTGGATTACAGTGTCAGAGTGGTTGAAATGGAGCCAGTCAAAAACAAAAGCACAGCTTGTTGTTACATGCTGTTGTCCATGCTTTGTGTGTACATGAATTTGTAAATAACAAATAATCTATCTGCTTATCCAAGGTACAAACATTAGCAGGAAAAAGGCAGCAGTGATGTAGATGTTTTATTTCACTAAGCCGAGCCTGAGCCTAGCTAGCATTTCTGTCTCTGTCTCGCTTTCTAAGTAAACCACGTCATATGTACACGCACCTTCCCCCGTAAGACATCCAGCTACCATCAAATCTTGCATTAAAATCCACTAAAAGCACAAACAGCTCATAATTAAAATATCCACATTTTTGCAGACTACTTTCCTGACCCTCTTTTAATGGTTTTAAATGTAGCAGTTTGCAGAATTGTGTTACTTTCATCTCAACACTTTATTTTCTGTACATCCTAATCATCCATTCATTGTTTTATTATTGTGAGGAGCCATGTGCCTACTCCGTTGGCCTCTGGTTCTGACCCTTCGATATCAGGCTTTTGTTTTGTTCTGTGTACTCTTCTGTCATGTTTTCCTGGTCCTGTTGTCGTCTTCCCTGTAATTATCCCCAAGTGTTCCTTCTCACCTGATTACCTTTCTGTGTGTAGCCTATATATGTTCACCTGTGTCCTTACTTCCTAACTTGTTCCTCATCTAACGTCTGATATCCTGCCTTGTGTCCTCTCATCTTGGCTCACCTCGTTTTCGTCACTCTGGACTTAAATACATTTTCTTTATAACCTTAAACTGTCTGCGTTTGGGTCCTGACTTCCACATTTCATCACAATTTGTCTGTAATCTGAACAAACTGTTTAATAACTGCCAGGTTGTGATCCTGACACTACTAAATATAAAAAAAAGATTACATTTTTAAAATAAAATAAAGGATCATTCTCTACTGCCAAAACTACTGCAAATATGTTCGTTGTGTAAAGTGAAATGCACTGAAGATATATAAACCATATAGCGTAGGGCTTTCTCGCCCCTTAGCTGAATAAACTAAAACAATTATTGAAGAAACAGCAAGTCCTGCTTTTCCTAGAAAACATATTTCAAACATCCTGCTGTTATCGATCGCTACAAGACAGAGAGCATGTGTGCAGAGTGAGTGCGTACACATAATTGTCAGATAACAGTTGCCATGCCCAGAGCCTTTGCACTTTTATTGGGTGCTGTAAAGGTTTTCGCTGCCAACCAATGGCAAAACCGTTCAAGACCTGCTGTTTGTTATAGCGATGTGGTTGAATCTCTATGGTACATCCGTGTAGAAGTGATACAATCTGCAGCTGTAGCTATTTCACATGAAAAGGAAGTCAGATTTGGAATTTTTCTGTTTGTGGCTCTGATTTTTAACAATCTGGCCAGAGAATGAAAAAAGCATAAACTGTTCCTTCAGAAGATCAGAGATAAAAACATGGAAGGCTTATCCATCTGCCATTCCTATTTAAACAAATGTTCTACTTAATATAAATCTATACCTAAGTGATGTGGTCCATTTTGTTTCACATTAATATTTTACATTACATTTTATACATGAAATGTACCTAAATTATTGAAAAATATCAGCATTACCATCAGATTCTCATGCAGGCGCAGTGTACCAGGTAAGGAACTAAGAGAAAAGAGGTCATGACATTTTTTATTGCCTCCAAATTATTTTACTTCTCTGCTTGCAGATCGAGGAGTTTCGGAGGTTAAGGTCGCATGTCAAAGGGGCGGAGCTACTTGAAGGAAACGACGGGATGCTGGGGGACAACTTCCGCCCGACCCAGCCACTCAGTGACAGGACAGTCAGCGCCGCCTTCCAGTGACTTTCACTTTCCCTTGCCATCTCAGTAAAACTCTGGGACCTACAGATACAAAAATAGAAGGTAACAGTCTTCACAACGACTAGAGCTGCGTCCTAATTACAGATCGGTCCGTAATGTAACTGACCACAACCCACTTTAATGCAAACTTTTATTCTTGACCAATGAGGATAAAACTGGTTCTGTCTCAAGCCAGAAATATTAAAACGTGAACTCATACTATATCTTTGCTATGGCTTTGCTGTTGTGAAAGGGCTGTATGATGTAAAATTATATAAATGAAAATGAAAAAAAGAACCCTACCCAGAATGTGTTCCACTTGTCCCAAAACACCGTTCCCATTGTGTTCAGCACTTTTCCTCTCAAGAGACACATTTTTAATGGAAGAAGGTGCATTGTCCCAGAGGCAACAGATCAAGCCCTGGAAGAACTAACCCAGTTCACTTACTAATCTGGGACTAGCCTATATACATTGCAGTGAAAGAAGAGGTTCCAGATTTAGCTCAGAAGCACAGCGGCAGGAAGACGTGGCAGAGCTAAACGCAGAGTGGCGAGGAATAGAGAAGACATTAAAACTTGAAGACACCAGAAATTCACTAAACTAAGAAACTACAGTACTGTGTAAAAGTATTTGCCTCCTTACTACTTCTGTTTGTGCTTTTTTTTGTCTAATCTAAATAGCTCTCACTCATGGATACTGTTTTTGCTCAGTCTTTTTCTTGTTGGTGACTCATGAACATTAACCCAAACTGAGGCAAGTAAGGTCTGCAGTATTTTAGATGCCATGGTTTCTCATGTGACCTCCTTAATGAGGAGGTAGCACTCTTGGATGAACTCCTGGATTCATTTTGGTAAAACGGCAACACCTGGGAAGGTTCCTTACTCTTTCACGTTTTTCTTAGTTTGTGGATAATGTCTCACTCTGTGGTTTACAGCAGTCCCAAATCCTTAGAAACAGCTTTGTAACCCTTTCGAGGGTGATAAATGACAATAACCAATTTATTTAATCTGTTCTTGAATCTCTTTAGATTGGTGGATTATGTTCCTTTGTTTGATAATTTAACCAACTTTACGTTGTCAGTCAGGTTATATTTAAATTATTTCTTGATTCCACAGTTCAGGCAGTTATCAGGTCTGAGTTTGGCTAGATAAATTTAACTTAGTTTTGCAGAAAGGGTAATGTTAGTTGGGATAGCTTTTTCACCCTCAACCAATGAAATCAGGGTATCTCTGTCTAAACATATAATTTGTTTGATGTTTTGAAAAATTTAAGTGTGACAAAGGGGCAAAAACTTTTATTACAGCACTTTTCATTGCAGCCAGGTTACAAATACCCTATCCTGTTAGGTGACTGGCCTTACTAAGGCTTAGTCACATCTCTGGGGCAACAAGTTGGAGAAAACTGAAGGGCTGGTTGTAAGTGGAAAAACAGAGAAGGGTGTTGAATAGGGGAAGGTAGAGGGACCCTGTGATGAGTGGAGGTGGGAATGCCAGAGGATTGAAAAGTGAGGAGGCAGAGGGAGCAGAATGGGTAGGAACAAAAGGGGGCTATTGTTGTAGGGGTGAAATCAGATACTGATGTGGTCCCTGCAACACAAGCCCACCTGTGAATGAGGCAGTGTGGCACAACCAGGGCCAAAACATTGTCGTTTTATCATGCAGGGGATGTTTTCTTACTGCCAGCTTGTAAATGCTGGAGCTAACCATGATTACAAGCGAATAGGGCTTTATATATTTTCCCCGGACAGGTCCACTTTTGACGTGCTGTCTGGGGCATCTGGGGGGGGATTCATAGATTGATGAAAATGTCTGTTGTAGGTACCAGATCTCCTCGGGAAGCCAGATCTGCTTGGGGGGCCCTGCATTTGCAGATAACGGCACACTACGGCAACGCCACATGGACAAACTACATTGCGTGCCATTTATTTATTTTTTTAAAGGTTTTGTGGCCACGGTGGCCTTTATTTGACAGTGGATAGGATACAGGAAAGGGAGAGAAGTGGGGGGAAATACACTCGGCAAATGTCCTTGGGCTGGAGTTGAACCCGGGACGACCGCATCGAGGGCTAAGGCCTCTGAACATGGGGTGTCCGTCTTAGACCACTGCACCACGCGACGCCCCATTGTGTGCCATTTTTAACCCTGCCAAGAACTATATGGTGACATTTAAGATACAGCTCTCTTTGCTTTTAAACAAAATTTCTAGTTCTGAAAAAAAAAGAAAAAAGAAATCACTGAGATATCTCAAGAATACAAAATTCATAGAGAGAATATAGTATTTGTTTGTTTTTCAGTACTTTGTAAAAATAAGTAGGGGATATTTAGTATGCACCAAACATAGCTTGCCAATTAAACAGAAGTGTATGGCTTGTGATATTATTTTTTGTGTTTTGTGTTATGAGTTTTAAATGTGCTACGTTATGGAACTCACCATTCATTTCGAACGTTCTTTGAATGCACCACAGGTGTGTGATGCAGCTTACTACAGTGTGGTTTTCATCATCTTTGAAAAATGATGAAAACCACTCTAACCATACTTAAACTGACGGGTGCAATGCATTGAATACGACAGCCTTTCTCTGAACTTATGTCCTCCCCAAGCTCCTAGCTGTCATGTCTTGGTTTAGGAAAGGACCCAAATGCAGCGAGGTTATCAAATAATCTTTTAATTAAACAGATAACAAGGAACTTACATTGCGATACAGGAGGACCAGAAACTACACAGATCGGCAAACGGGAAGTATAGACAACGAACCAGCGACTTGTGACTGACAGAGAACTGCTTTAATATAATGATAATAAAGGAGGCGTGAGAAGTGACAGGGAGAAGACCAGGGACAAATTAGTGAGAGAAGATGCAGGTGAGAGAGCAGGTGGAAACAATCAGAAACTGGGCCAGGGAGCAGTGTAGCAGGGAGACAACAAGAAAGGAAAGCTTCCTGAGGTGTTTAGGTTTTTGGGTTTTAGTTATTTCATTTCCTTATTTAGTTTACATTAATATTCTGGCTTATTTCCTGGTGTTTTAAGTGTTATTTGAGTTTTTCCTTCCACCACACTCTCTCGCCCTCTTTTCCCCCAGGTGCTCTCTTGTTTTGTTCCTCATGTTTGTGTTCATTCCTTATTTATTTGCTTGGGTTCCTAGTGGTATTTGGTTAGCCTTCTATAGGTTCACTTCCTCCCTGTCTGTGTCACTCCCTGCCTCCTCTTGTTGCCTGTTAATTGTCGTCAGCTGTTTCCTGTTTTCCTTCATTATTCTTCCCATTGTTTCCCAGCTCTTAAATACCTCAGTGTCCCTGCCGTTCCTTGTCAGTTCGTTGTCGTCTCTCCCTTGTCTACCTCATCTCCTTTCCTGTCGTCATTCCATACGTCTTCGCCCTTGTCATCCTGCCACCCTAGTCAAAGTTACTGTAAGTTGTTCTGCTACCACCTTTTCCACATTAAAATTATGCATTCACCACCAACCTGCTCGCCTGCATTTGAGTCTGAATTGCACAGCCTGACATAAATAAAAAGAAGGACAAACTAGAAAGTTACTAAAGATAAGATATCCAAGAGGAACTCAAGGGAACACTGGAGAAATAAAGTAGGAAACTATCTATGAGAAATGAACTAACAAGGACTGCTGACCTAAGGAAACACAAATAAACACAGAAATAATAAAACAAAAAGTTGAAAACATCCAAGAGCAGGAAGGGAAGAAATACGGAAAAAAGAAAGTGCCAAAATAATAACACCGAGGAATAAACTAAAAATAATTTAAACTAAATAAGGAAAAGAACTAACTAAAACTAAAACTCAAACACCTAACATCATGACACTACCTATTGGTAGTTTCTGATTCGTTCATAGACGGAACAGACAGCGGGCAGTTCTGCGATGCGCCGCAAGGCGTTGCAATGCGCCTTGTTGTGCTGTGGCTGTTTACAACATGTAAAAGCGCAAGTGTAGCTTTACAGACAAAGATAGCTTGCATATGTGTTTCTGTGTGTGACAAAAGTGGCAAAAATCCCATTGGTCACAAGGACAAAAAATATTATTTATTTCCCGAGATTTTAAAGTAACTTTTTGTACGTGTGAAAGCCTATCTGAAGTTTGTTATTTAACTACACTCAACAAAAATATAAACGCAACACCTTTGTTTCTGCTCCCATTTTTCATGAGATGGACTTAAAGATCTAAAATTCATTCCAGATACACAATATTACCATTTCTCTCAAACATTGTTCACAAATCAGTCTAAATGTGTGATAGTGAGCACTTCTGCTTTGCTGAGACAATCCATCCCACCTCACAGGTGTGCCACATCAAGATGCTGATCTGACATCATGATTAGTGCACAGGTGTAGCTTATACTGCCCACAATAAAAGGCCACCCTGGAATGTGCAGTTTTTTGCTTTATTGGGGGTCTGGGGACTCAGAACCGGTCAGTATCTGGTGTGGCCACCATTTGCCTCATGCAGTGCAACACATCTTCTTCGCATAGAGTTTATCAGATTGTCAATTGTGGCCTGTGGAATGTTGGTCCACTCCTCTTCAATGGCTGTGCGAAGTTGTTGGATATTAGTGGGAACTGGTACACGCTGTCGTATACGCCGGTCAAGCACATCCCAAACATGCTCAATGGGTGACATGTCTGCTGAGTATGCTGGCCAATGCAAGATCTGGGACATTTTCAGCTTCCAAGAATTGTGTACAGATCCTTGCAACATGGGGCCGTGCATTATCTTGCTGAAACATGAGGTGATGTTCATGGATGTATGGCACAACAATGGGCCTCAGGATCTCATCACGATATCTCTGTGCATTCAAAATGCCATCAATAAAATACACCTGTGTTCTTCGTCCATAACAGATGCCTGCCCATACCATAACCCCACCACCACCATGGGCCACTCGATCCACAACATTGACATCAGCAAAGCGCTCACCCACACGACGCCACACACGCTGTCTGCCATCTGCCCTGAACAATGTAAACCGAGATTCATCCATGAAGAGAACACCTCTCCAACGTGCCAGACGCCATCGAATGTGAGCATTTGCCCACTCAAGTCTGTTACGGCGACGAGCTGGAGTCAGGTCAAGACCCCGATGAGGACGACGAGCATGCAGTTGAGCTTCCCTGAGACGGTTTCTGACAGTTTGTGCAGAAATTGTTTGGTTATGCAAACCAATTGTTTCAGCAGCTGTCTGAGTGGCTGGTCTCAGACAATCTTGGAGGTGAACCTGCTGGATGTGGAGGTCCTGGGCTGGTGTGGTTACACGTGGTCTGCGGTTGTGAGGCCGGTTGGATGTACTGCCATATTCTCTGAAACGCCTTTGGAGACGGCTTATCGTGGAGAAATGAACATTCAATGCACGAGCAACAGATCTGGTTGACATTCCTGCTGTCAGCATGCCAATTGCACACTCCCTCAATGCTTGTGGCATCTGTGGCATTTTGCTGTGAGACAAAACTGCACATTCCAGGGTGGCCTTTTATTGTGGGCAGTATAAGGTACACCTGTGCACTAATCATGACCTGTGAGGGGGGATGGATTATCTCAGCAAAGCAGAAGTGCTCACTATCACACATTTAGACTGATTTGTGAACAATGTTTGAGAGAAATGGTAATATTGTGAATCTGGAATGAATTTTAGATCTTTAAGTCCATCTCATGAAAAATGGGAGCAGAAACAAAGGTGTTGCGTTTATATTTTTGTTGAGTTTATTCATTTACCACATGGTGAAAGCACGCTTTAAATATGTTAAAGTCAAAAGTCTCGGCCCAGTCCTGAAAAGTGTCCTCTTTTTTGGAAATCAAAATATGGTCACCCTAGCTTAATATGAACACCCCGCTGTCATAAAGCTATTATCTCACTAGCATTGAAAATGAGGGGGGGAAGCTAAAAACATGTCTGTGAGCACGGCAGCCTACAAACCTGACTCAGTTACAGCAGTTCTGTCAACAGGAATGGACCAAAGTAAAGCACACTATTGTGAGAACCTTGTGGAAAGGATACCCAAAGTCATACACTTTAAATGCATTCAACTTAACATTAAAGAAACGTATGTAAACCACTGAATTTGACAAAAGTAATTTATTGAAACACAAAAAGTAAACTTTGTAAAACCTAACTGATTCTAAAACAGATAAGGTTTAGTTTGATTTAACTACATACAGAGAAATAAAAAAGGTTGCATGTCTCTTTATACACTGCATATAAACACCTTGTTACCACTGGTTAGGGAGACTGTTGTTCATTGGGTGGAGGTTGTCTTACAATCAGAAGGTTGTAGGTTCGATTCCAGCTTCGCCCTGTCACACATCAATGTGCCCCTGGGCAAGACACTTAACCACAAGTTTCTTATCAATCTTTGTACCGGTGTATGTCTGTGCGGTTGGGTGAATGTGGCTAGTGTAAAATGTTCTAAGTAGTCAGTATGAGTGGAGCACTAAATAATGCAGGCCATTTAACTGTAAAGCTTTTGTTGAGTTTTCTAGTTTTTGTTCTTTATGTTTGGATTGGGCTTTAGGCTGCATGTTAAGTTGGAAAATGTTCCTTTTTGCTCACCTCTATGTGATTTTATGTGGAACACAGAGGTAAAACCCCATTAACCTTTTACTAGTTTGTCCCAGATGTTTTTTTTTTTTCTCTCTCCAGCTTTTTTAAAGGAGCAAAACATGGGAATCATAAAAAGGTCGTAAAGGCTTTCCGGCTTCGTTTTTTTGTTCCGGAAGGGCTGCTGGGCACATCTGGATTTCTTTTAATCAGATGCGTGTTTGTCCATCTTTTCAGGAGGAGAGGAAAACAGGAGAGTGGAAACGAAAAGAAAGAGAGGAAATTGGTGTAATAACAGATTCAAGGCAAACTGAAAACGGACAAAGAAGCTTTTATTATCACACCTTTACTCTGGGCTTCGTGTGTGTGTGTGTAGGTGTGCGTGTGTGTGTGTCAGTACATGTGTAGGTGTAGCCTGCTTCTTCTGTACTGTTTCTCTCTCTCCTCCCCTTGTTCTTGGCGTTCATGTTTATCATCCTGTTCGTGTGTGTTTCTTGTACGTTTGGTTTGGGTGTTAGCGCGCTGAAGGTGTGCTGTGACTAAATGATGGGAGGCTTCTACAGTCGACTCACCACTGCTGTCACAACAGGAGAAAGCATCGCGCACAGATGTACCAGAAGCCAAAAAACACACGCCGGGACACAGCTTCATATTCACCCATCCTGTCCTTCATGTGTTCGTACACTTGCTTTAACTCAAACTTCATCTCTAACGCCACATCTTGTCTGCTTAAAATAATAGTACTAGAATTTATATTGCGACTATATTTTACTGAACCTAAATCTAAAAAGATCTGTTTTAAAAAGAAAACTGTGGATGATAAATTGGGAATAAAAGTCTCATAAAGTTATATCTCAATTTCCTTCTTCCTGCTCAATGAATGGCTGTGTGTCTTCACACGATCAGCAGCTTTTATACTGAAATGACCAATTCAACACCCATTTCATTTTTTCAAAGCCAAGAGAAATAAAAGCACTGCTTTAAAATGACTATGTGCATTATACACCACAGTATATATGTAGTTGTTGTAAGGTACTATTTGTCCAATGGAGCTGGTAAAATATATGGGGATGATGACTGTGACTGCAAAGCAACAATAAACTACAACTCAGACTTACTAAAAAGTCTGGACATAGCCTCCAAAAAAAGCATTTTGCACTCAGCATGCTACTCACAAAGCAAATAGCTACATCTAATGTCATGCAGGTGAAAACTGGCCAATCAAGCTAAACAGATGCAGGAAATGTTTGCTTCTTTTGTGTCAGATAACAGTTGTCTTTTCAGTCTCAGAGTGAGCTTCAGGTGCTGATATCAGGACACACCGTATAACTGTAAGAACTACATGAATCAAATTTGAGGGAGGCTGGTTTGGGTGTTTTCAATGCACAGCTGCACATTGTAAAAACAGATGAAGACTTTCTTTCTTTTACTGATTAACTCAAAGATAGAAGACATGTTTAAATCAAATCAGATTGTGCAATTATTTTAGGGAGTCTATATGAATGTACTTCACTAACTTGTGGTGTATTGTCAGAATAAAAATGAAACCCATGTTTTCTTGGCTCTGCTGCCTGTTCTTTTTTCTCTTCTTCCTCATCCTGCTCCTTCACCCTCATCACTTAATATGGTCCTAAGGTTTCTTTTTCACAGCTTGACATATATATTTTGTGTATGAACAGCATGCAGGCTAAATAGAACAGAGCTTCCTTCAGTCGCCCAGCAACCAGCCTATCCAAACAGTCATGGTCTGGTCATGCATTTATTGGTTTGTGAAGTTAAAGCTACTTAGCAAGATTTTTGCCTGCAGTGAAGTGTGAGGAACATAAGTTACAGAACCCCAGAAAACCTCTGCAAAATCAGATCATCCACATTTATTCTAGTTGTCTGGCTTTGTTATTAAAGACCTTCAAACATAATATTTCAGCATCATCTTTTTGTAAAACTAAATCCAAATTTTGGCAAACTTTGGCCAGGTATTTACAGAAGTTCTTGTTTGTTTTAAACTTCTACAGTGCACTTAAAAAAACATTCATAACTGGCTTCACAACCTGTTGTGCAGAATTGTTTAGTCTGCCTTTTTTCCTTTCCACTTTTCTTCTAAGCAGTCAGACTGTCTTGGAATATCTAGAAGTGGATCTTTAGGCACTTTACTGTTACATTTTCGTTTTTTTGTTGAAATTTATAGATTTGTTTTTTGCTGGGACACATAACATGTATCTTCGTTTTAATCCAAGGCACACTAATTTGGTCACTGGTGTTAACTGAGCACATATAAGCATGTTGATAGACTTCAACAATACGACTGAAAGGCAAAATCTGAAAAGTGCAGATCCTGCTCTGCTTTTCAAGAGTTATTGTTTTAGATAGATAACACAAAAAAATAAGTATTTTTTTCAAAATTATTAGTTTTTCTGATAAAAATATAAAGGCTGGCGTCACTTGTGCCACATCACATCCATGACTTGGCCATGGCAGAAGTGCAGAGAAACCTGCTAAATCTTTTATAGAGTTAAAAGGTGAAGGAAATTTATTAGGCAAAGCCAAAAGGCTGAGCGGGATAATTGTTTTCTATTTAAAGACCCGACAAATGGCAAATAGGGTTTCTAATTTAAAAGATCTTAAAACTCATAACTCAGATGTTGGTATTCCAATTTTCCAGTGAGCTCTGTGGCTTTAAAAAGAAATGTTTGATGAGCTTTTGGTCAAGAATCAATAGAATGAGTCCAGAGCAGGGAGGTCACAAGTAGCATTAGCATTATTTTCTCAGTGAAACAGTGTTGTTGTTCTGTAGTCATCTTGTCCAGCCGTGTTCTTCAAGCAAATCTGAAGGTTTATGCGGGATACTTTTGTACATCTTTTGTGTTCAGTTTAGTTTGCTGTTGCCTCAAGTCAAACATCCTCAAGATTGATCAAATATTTGTAAGGAACCTTTGCTGGACTTATCAAGGTGTGGTAGTTTAATCTGCTTGGAAACAAACATTAGTTAAAGGCATGCACCAGTGTCAGGTGTCCTTAGCTGCGTTTTACTGCTTGCAGAACAACCCGACCTAGGGTGAGATAGAGACAGAAACAGCTCCCAGAGAGTCAGTCTTTTTCAGCCTCTAGCAGGTTTTCTTTCAATATTCACCTGTTATTAGCTCCATCTGTTTTTCCATCAGCCAAAACCAGCATTGCAGTCTGCAGTCTGCTGAAAAAGCATCCTAATACCATTATGCTTTTTTGGTACAGATGATGTTTTTAGCATAAAGATCAGCATTAGGTCTTGTTGCATCTAAGGCAAAAAGTTCCGTTTGATCCAGTCTTACCTGCGGCCCGTTTCACAAAGCAGGTTTAAAAAACTCTGAGTCAAAACCTGAACTCTAGGTTGGCCTTTTTCGGTTTTCGGTTTCAGAACAGGTGTTAAGAATAAGTTTCATCAACTCTGAGTCAAAGTTACCCTGAGTTACTCCTCCTTTCCACCGGACGCGTAAGCAGCACGTTACAGGAGCAGCACGTCATACGCAGCTGATAGCCACCACTGTAGTCGATAGAACCCTTTCCACCAGAGGCGAAAGCAGCACGAGTCTGCCGCGTCTGAGGAGCGACATGTCGCAGCATTTTTCTAAATATACGCGGCAGTCCTATTTTCTACGCAGTACGCCTCTGAAACACGTAAATTTCTACATTTTGGATAGGGGAGAAAGGAAATATAACGGCTCGGCACCTGAAATTTTCAAAATAAAAGAAACGTGCTGCTTTGCGGTTGCTTTACTTAAAAAAAAGTCACTACCTGTGCGGCCCGGTGAGAAGTTAGTACCTCGCGGGAGGGTCTCATTTGTGTGTCATCACACAAATGAGCGATTTTGGATATTCCCTGACATAACATAAACTTGTTGGCGAATATAAAACGGACATAACATAAAATACCAACCTTTTGGAGCCATGTTGTTGTCTTTTCCTGGTTATTATTGTCATAGACGTTTATATATGTCTATGGTTGTTGCGTTTACTGACGAAACTACGCGTGATTTTGCTAATCTCGTGCTCTCGGTGACAGCTGCTTCCCTGCTGCTATGCGCCTCATACGCACCCGGTGGAAAGGGCCAAGCAGCAGAATACGAAAGTGAAACGTGCTGCTCCTGTAACGTGCCGCTTACGCGTCCGGTGGAAAGGAGGAGTTACACTCGTGCATGAGAATATAAAAAGCCCTCATCAGTGGGACACAGATAACACGATTCACCATGGCAACCAGTGGAAAAAAGGTTAGATCATCCTACTTCTCTCCAGTGGAATTAGACATATTAATGACTGCATATACAGAAAATGAGCACATTTAGAAAAAAAGAAATACTGTGGCAGCAGCAAGAGAGCGCTTGTGTGGCAAGTCAATGTGTAAGCAATAGTTAAAGGATAAGAAAAGAAATGTTTGGTCTTGAATCCTCCACTCATTCAACATTTATATTCTATATGTTTGTTTGAGTGCACAGGTGCAACCCAACAGGCGCAAAAAGGACATGGCGCAATTAAAGATGCAATGTAAAAATATAGTTCAAACAGGTAATGTATCATTTAAATACAAACAATTGTGGTGTTGGCTAGCCTGCTCTCAAACTGCATTCAGTGGTTACATTATACACTGTAAAAAAAATACTGCATGTTAATTAAGTTAGTTAGTGTAACACTTTTACACTTAAAAATATTGAGTTTATTTGAAAGCACACAAATGGGTTATAATTAAACAGGAGTAATAAGTAGATCTAAGTAATAGTTTCAATTACACCTCAATGACTTATTTAAGCAGAAACACTAAATTAAATGAGTAAATGCAACTAAAAATACTATGTGAACCAGACTGAAAAAGTGCAAATTTACCTTTGACTTATTTAAAAAATTGTGTTGTGACAACAGATTTTATATTAAATTAAGACAAAAACCAATGTGTCACAGAACATGAAAAGTTTTTATAAAACACTCTTCCCATAAAAAAATATAATTCTTTTAGAACTACCAACAGTATCTTACTGTCTGGTATTCATCACATATAACCAAAAAGTGGATGTGAATAGGGACAAACACTTTACAAGAACAAGAGACTGTTTAAACTGTTTTGTGCTCTGAAACATTAACTGTCCTTCTGTTTTTAGTACTGAAATTACGTGGACACATATTTAACATTGCTAAAGAAAAGGCTATTGAGTTTACCCAGGTTGAATCACCTCTAAGCTAAAATAGTTCTTGCCAAATGGCAACAACAAAAAACACTGCATTTGTGGATAGGGTTTGCATATTAATGCAAGGCAATATCTTCACACTCAACAAATTTGTGACTAGTAGTAAAAAATATTCGGTGGTATAAGGGTAAGAACTCTCTGCAGCATGTATTGCTGAACATTTAGATATTAAAATACTCTCTAAATCTTGTGATTTTTTTTAAACACTTGAATTTCTAAAAGCAGAAAATGCAAGAACATCTTTCTTAAGAAACACCATTGCAATACAAATGAACGCCACTTAGGGTATATGATCTTGTGGTGAATGCAAGACCACAGAGGACCCAGTTGAGAGAAGGTAAATAAGTTTAGATAAAAAATAAAAATAAAAAAAGTCGTGACAAGTCAGGTGGGAGCATCCAAAATGGAAAAACTAAGCAGAAACGCCTGGAGTAAAATGCTAATTTCTGTGCGATGTCTCTCTCCAGCAGCATCTTTCTTGGCTTGGAAGATGGCAAGCAGTTTAGGGGTGTAGTGGTCCAGGTTGAACATAAATTTGGACTCCAGATTTACAGTGGTTATCCGGTGGAATTCTGCGTTGACCTGGAAAAAAAAGGAAGAGAAAAAAAATAGGGCTTAATTTACAAATATAAGGAAAAAAACATTACAATTTCTTAATTTCAGCCTATTCTGCAAAAGATGTATTGTTATTAGGCTTTTATTATTATGTATTATTTCTATTATCAATTAATTGTAAGATTTTAAAGTCATTTTCGTCCTTGTGAAAGCCTATCTGAGGTTTGTTGTCTTAACTGTTCATTCTAACCACATGAAGAATGCAGCCTTTAAATAAACTCAGCAAGAAAAGAAACGTCCCTTTTTCAGGACTGTGCATTTCAATAAATAACTTTACAGATCTTCATTGTAAAGGGTTTAAACAATGTTTTCCATGCATGTTCAATTAACTATAATCAATTAATGAACATGCACCTGTGGAATGGTCGTTAAGACCTTAACAGCTTACAGAAAGTAGGCATTTAAGGTCAAAGTTCTAAAAACGCAGGACACTAAAAAGAGGCATGAGGACTGCTGATGTGGCTAGGGCAATAAATTACCATGTCCACACTGTGAGACGCCTAAGACAGCGCTACAGGGAGACAGGAAGGACAGCTGATCATCCTCGCAGTGGAAGACTACGTGTAACAACACCTGCACAGGATCGGTACATCCCAATATCACACCTGCGTGACAGGTACAGGATGGCCAAAACAACTGCCCGAGTCACACCAGGAACACACAATTTCTCCATCAGTGCTCAGACTGTCCGCAATAGGCTGAGAGAGGCTGGACTGAGGGCTTGTAGGCCTTTTGTAAGGTAGGTCCTTACCAGACATCACCAGCAACAACGCCACCTATGGGCACAAACTCACCTTCGCTGGACCAGACAGGAGAGGAAAAAAGTGCTCTTCACTGATGAGTCACGGTTTTGTCTCACCAGGGGTGATGGACGGATTTGTGTTTATCGTCGAAGGAATGAGCGTTACACCGAGGCCTGTACCCTGGAGCGGGATCGATTTGGAGTTGGGGGGTCCGTCATGGTCTGGGGCGGTATATCACATCACCATCGGACTGAGCTTGTTGTCATTGCAGGCAATCTCAATGCCCTGCGGTACAGGGAAGACATCCTCCTCCCTCATGTGGTACCCTTTATGCATGCTCATCCGGACATGATCCTCCAGCAGGACAATGCCACCAGCCATACTGCTCGTTCTGTGCGTGAGTTTCTGCATGACAGCAATGTCAGTGTTCTGCCATGGCCAGCGAAGAGCCCGGATCTCAATCCCATTGAGCACGTCTGGGACCTGTTGGATCGCAGGGTGAGGGCTAGGGCCATTCCCCCCAGAAATGTCCAGGAACTTGCAAGTGCCTTGGTGGAAGAGTGGGGTAACATCTCACAGCAAGAACTGACAAATCTGGTCCAGTCCATGAGGAGGAGATGCACTGCAGTACTTCAAGTAGCTGGTGGCCACACCAGATACTGACTGGTACTTTTGATTTTGAGCCTCCCTTCATTCAAGGACACATTATTCTATTTCTGTTGGTCACATGTCTGTGAAACATTTTTAGTTTATGTCTTATGGTGTTGACTCTTTTAGTGTTCATACAAATATTTACACACATTAGGTTTACTGAAAGTAAAAACAGTTGAAAGTCAGAGGACGTTTCTTTTTTTGCTGAGTTTATGTTAAAATCAAAAGTCTTGGCACTGTCTTGAAAGTGTTTCAGGGCCAAGTGTCCTCTTTTTTGGAAATCAAAATATGTTCACCCTAAAATATGTAGCAGATTTAGTAGCGCATATGAATGGCATATGACATGAGTGACATGGGTTGGACTTGCAAAAAAAGGATTTGTACTGTTCAGAACGCTATAAAAAGATCGGATATGGGTCGCATACCGTTTTAAAAAAGTCGGATGTTTGGCACTTATGCCCGCACATCAGGGCCGAGCTCAATTTGTGGCACTCTATTATTTTTAATCTTTTGCACCCAGAGGGTGCCGCTGCCGTATCTGCCTCAGATTCTACTGGCAGCCGTAGCGGCAACCTCTGTCGCCATGATGAGTATTTGACTTGATTACATCAATGTTCATAAGTGGAACCTAATGAGGAACATTTGTGTCAAACATAGTAGTTATATTAAGTTTAATTCTTTAAAATAAATAAAGATTTGACTAACGGATAAAATGGTCTAAATATTAACAATAATTTCTTTAATTTAAAACAGTTTTATTTAAGAATACATTACAAAAACAAAGTAGTCTTATTGAAAGAAATTATGATCGAGATCAACACAATTGTTGAGACATGAGTACATAGTACTTAAAAAAATCAAGTAAACAGAAAATGATCCGGTGACGTCATCACTCTGGGGACTGACCGGTCTGATCCAGTCCTGAACGAGCTTTTCGCGGTCTTGGCACACTGAGGGGCTACAGCGGATGGTTGAAAATTCAAACTTAATACAGGTAAGTCATTTTTGAAAGAATTTGTTCTTTATAACCCTCCTTACTTAAAGAAGCTAGACACGAACTATCCTTATCTATACTATCATGATGAAGGGGTCATTGGAAAAGCAATACAGCATTTTGATGAGGAGTGCTTAATTGTGAATTAAAAATATAGATTGCTAAATATAATTTCAAATTCAACAATTAATTTATCCAAAAAAAAAGACAAATTTGAAAAGCATTTTGTAATCACACATTTTAAATTTAAATACTAAAGAGGAATGGCAAATTGTATTTATTATTTGTTTATTAAATACTGTGATTTGAAAACGTTTTTCAAATCCTATTTCAAAATTGAGAATTAAATAACACAATTAATAAATGAGATTGTAAATATCTTTCCTTTTCATACATTTAAAAAAGTTATTCCCTTTTCTACATCCGTTTTCTCTTTCCAGCTCTCATTTTCAAATCCTTTTTGCAATTGCTTTTCCTAAATGGTTTACCCTCTCCTTTTAGCATTCGAGTGACCCTCCTGGTCCCTGAGCACCATTACAGAGGCTCCATCAATGAAGAAGCGGGTCCATCAACCTCCACAGCACAGTTTACCTCAGTAGGAATACTGTTCAGCATTAACCCACAGCTTACTATGACACTAAGTAGACATGGTACTATAAAACTCAACTGTATTTGTGTTCCTATAGCTCCCTGTGAAACAACTATATAAGGTGTACTTACAGAAACAAATTGAAAAGTCAAATCTGGAAATGGAGCACATAAAGCTGCAGATAAAAAAACACAAATGGAAATACAACTGCTGGATCATCAGTTAAAGGTGGGTGATGTGCCCACAGGTGGATGATGGTTTATTGTTTAAACAACAAAAGATTAACTGTACAACACTTGTACTTGCAGGAAATAAAGGAGACCTCATTCAACAAGAGGCATTTTGTCTTTTTCTGACTCTGGGGAGGTGATGTTTCAGTTAGAAATTATCGTAGCAGATCATGTATCTAATAGCTCTTCCATCTTGTGCATCACCAGGGGGGTTAGGATTATTGTCTGCATCATCAGGGGAAAGGGTAGGACATTGTTCTCCTCTGATTGTGGCAATGTTGTGTAGAATTACACATGCCACAATGATGTCACAAGCCCTTTCTGGGGTGACCCTGAGCAAACGAAGGCACTGGAATCAGGCATCCCGATGGTCATCTCCACCCTAGCTCGTGTCCTGCACTGAGCCACGTTGTAGCTTTGCTGTGGGCAGGGGTCAGGGTAAGGGTCAAGGGCGTCAGTTTGTTTTAAAACTGCTGTGGACAATTACCATAAACTTGAGTGTGGTTTAAAAATTGCTGGGGACAATAAATTATTAACTATTCATATAGCCTATAATTATTAATCCGTTTCAGGTTTCATTACAACATGCACTGCCCTGTTGAAAATCTAGCAGCACAAGATGGCTAGATAGCGGGAACATTCCGCTGCTAGCGCAAAGTTGGGGGAATATTCTGGCATGCTCTCTCCACAAACACAATATATCAACACAATTCTCTTTGGGAGTCTTAAACAAACAAAAGTAGCCTATTACATAAGTGTCCCTCATCTCAGGGTTAACTAACTCAGGGTTTTCACTAAACCTGCTTTGTGAAACGGGCCCCTGAGCACCGTCTTTCAGATGTGTGCTGTGTTCTGACTTTCCCTCTTTCCACCGCTGTAGTTTTCAGCATTGCCTTTCTTATCCACGGTGCATCATATGCTATTGCTATGCAGTCTACATTACATGTTTTTTCCACTGAAAAAAGAAGATTCCTGTACGACCGTGATTTCACACATATTACACACAATAAATATAATCTGAAAGCTCTTATTGGTTTCTCTCACCATTTAATGAGGATCTTTGATCTCCAAATTTCAATTATCAGTCCATTACATGACTCCTGGCAAACTGCAGATGTAACTTCTTTGGGGTTTAAATTTTTTTTAAAGCAATGGCTTTGTTCTTGCCCACAAAGGACAGATTTGTGGAGAGAATGACTAATAGTTGTCCTGTTGATAGATTCTCCCACCTGAGTTGTAAGTCTCAGCAGCCCCTCCAGAGTTACCATTGGAATCCTTGCTGCTTCTCTAATTATTGCTCTTCTTGCACAAACTGTCAGTTTAGGTAGCTTCTGCTGTTCTCTTTTCTTTCCCTGTGCGCCCTGATCTTCATGGTGCTGTTTGTTTTCTGATTTTCTCCAACAGACCTCTAGGTTTCTAGCTTCAAAGAACAGCTGGATTCATTCCTGAGATTCCATTACACACATATCTGGGTTCTGTTTATTAAATATTTGATTTCTAAAGGCAATTAGGTGCACAGAACTGGATTCTGGTTAAACAGAAAAATTAAGGCCAAATACAAATGCATTTTGCTCTTTGGATTTATATTTTTAAAGAAAAACGTTTAAAGCCATGGCTCAACTTCCTTCCACTTCACAAATCTGTTTCACTTTGTGTAGGTATATAACACACAGAAAAAACAAAAGTTAAAGGAGAATTGATACTTTAGTAAGGCACTGTAAACTTGACATAAGGACATAAAGTTTCCAAACTTTTCAATACCAAGGGTTTTCCCTTTTTTTCAGAATAAAGCCTTGAGTTCTGTCAAAAAGCACAAATGATGTACTTGTGCTGCTCCCCAAATAAAACAAGCTACAGGATGAAAGAAATATTGGTCTTCAAATACAAAACAGAAATCACAGAGCAGCATGTTCTCCTAGCTAATTATCTCTGCCAACAATCCCCTCTCTTATCCAGATACAGCAAAAATTCTGATGGCTCAACAAAAAGATGTATAGACAAAAATACACACAGAAAGTCTAAATGAAGACCCTTCAAATTTAAGCTATAGTCATTGTGATTAGGCTACAGAATATGAGCACTTAAATGAAGTGTCCAACAGGACTGCCTAAAGAAATTCACAGATTTAATATGTTAAGCTATAGGTAGGAGACCGAATGTATCAGTTTTAACTTTGTAAGATGAACCCAGCAGTTTCTCATCTATGCAACTACACTGCCATCTGCTGTTAGCATTGATCACATCCCACAGCCTCAGAAAACATCTTTCAATCTTTATTTTTTTTGTACAACCACAGAACAAATACTTTGAACAGCAAGTTAGCTTTCCATGTTTAATCAGTGAGGTGTAAAAACGTTGGAGACTAAAAGAGGATAAAATCATGGGACCCACTGACCCATAGAAACATGCTGGAGTGGGCCTGAACTTGTCATTCTGTCTGAGAAACCACAGTGGTAACATCTCACCATGAGATAAATCAGAAGTTCATCTCATTGATTAGTGTAAAAGGGATGCAATATGTAGTGGAAAAAAGGTTTTAATTTGTTCCTAAGAGGTTTTCAATGACTTCTGGCTTTAAATCATATCTAAAATCATTGCTTAGTTTTTCCTGTCTTACTCAAAATATTCCAAGGATAAGCTATGTGAAAAATCTCCTTAGCAATCTGAATATTGTAGGAAATTTTACAAAAACATAATTTCATCCATTAGTCAAATCAAAGATGCTGCAATTAGGCAACAGCTTTTAACACCACCAGAAAAATCTAAATGTTGTGACATATTAGCAACACGGAATGAATTAAGTTAATTAATAAAAGTCTAAATTACATGTTTATGTTATTAAATTTTTTTGCTGAGAATGACAAATTTTAGATTTAACAAGAAGGTTTAGAATATACATTTCCATTTTTAGATCACTTAGGATTTAATGAGTCCAATTTTCTTTAATGTAAATCCATAAAGTGATTTGCACAACTGGGGATTTGATTTTACATACAGGTGAAACTTGAAAAATTAGAATATTGTGCAAAAGTTAATTTATTTCAGTAATTCAACTTAAAAGGTGAAACTAATATATGATATATACTCATTACATCCAAAGCGAGATATTTAAAGCCATTATTTGTTATAATTTTGATCATTATGGCTTACAGCTTATGAAAACTCCAAATTCAGAATCTCAGAAAATTAGCATATTGTAAAAAAGTTCAACATTTTAGGCTCAAAGTGTCACACTCTAATCAGCTAATTTGTCCAAAACAGCTACAAAGGATTCCTGAGCCTTTAAATGGTCTCTCATTCTGGTTCAGTAGGGATTACAATCATGGGGAAGACTGCTGACCTGACAGTTGTGCAGAAAACCATCATTGTGCAGAGAACCATGATTGACACCCTCCATAAGGAGAGACAGCCTCAAAAGTTAATTGCAAAAGAGGTGGGATGTTCCCAAAGTTCTGTATCAAAGAACATTAATAGAAAGTTATGTGGAAGGGAAAAGTGTGGAAGAAAAAGGTGCACAATCAGCAGGGATGTGTCATGCTGCCCTAATCACCCTCTCCTCATCATTGTCCTCACCTGCGTCTCTCTAATCATCCACACCTGATTCTCCTCACCTCCTGCCTTTAAAACCCGTCACTTCCTTTCACTCAGCGCCGGATCATTGTATTGTTTATGTCTCCATGGTGTGTCGTCCTGCTTTAGCCTGTCCTGCTCATCCGATGTCCTGTCTCCGTTCCTGCCATCGTCCTCATCACCAACAGCACTAATAAATATCCTGCACCTTTCTTGGCGTCTGAGTTTGGGTCCATGCTTCACGCCACATCCCTGACAGGATGACCTAAGCCTGGAGAGGATTGTGAGGAAGAGGCCATTCAAAACTGTTGGGGACCTTCACAAGGAGTGCACTGCGGCTGCAGTTAGTACATCAAGAGCCACCACACAGAGAGGGGTTCTGGACACGGGCCTCAAATGTCATATTCATCTTGTCAAGCTGCTCCTGAACAACAAACGTCAGAAGCATCTTACCTGGGCTAAGGAAAAAAAAGAACTGCAGATTTTGCATCTCATATGGAAACCAAGGTCCCGGAGTCTGGAGGAATATTGGAGAGGCGCACAATCCAAGATGCTTGAAGTCCAGTGTGACGGAGCCATGTAATCTGCTGCTGTTGGTCCACTGTGCTTTATTAAGTCCAGAGTCAACGCAGCCATCTACCAGGACATTTTGGAGCACTTTATGCCTCCTTCCACAGATGAGCTTTATGGAGATACTGACTTCATTTTCCAGCAGGACCTGGCACCTGCCCACACTACCAAAAGTACCAAAACCTGGTTAATGACCATGGGATTACTGTGTTTGATTGGCCAGCAAACGTGCCTGAACTGAATCCCAATAGAGAATCTAATGACCATTGCCAAGAGAAAGATGAGAGACATGAGACGGAAGAATGCAGAAGAGCTGAAGGCCCCTATTGAAGCATCCTGGTCTTCCATAACACCCCAGCAGTGCCACAGGCTGATAGCATCCATTGAGGCAGTAACTGATGCAAAAGGGCCCAAACCAAGTACTGAGTACAAATTAATTATTATACTTTTCAGAGGTCTGACATTTCTCTATTTAAAATCATTGTTTTATTGATTTCATGTAACATTCAAATTTTCTGAGATTTTGAATTTGGGGTTTTCATAAGCTGTAAGACATAATGATCAAAATTATAACAAATAATGGCTTGAAATATCTCGCTTTGCATGTAATGAGTCCATATTATATATTATTTTCACCTTTTAAGTTGAATAACAGAAATAAATGAACTTTTGCACAATATTATGATTTTCCGAGTTTCACCTGTACACACAATGTTGTTCATGTAACCAAATTACTGATCCAAAGCTATTTGTCTTGAATTCTTAAAAATGTCCTTTCTATTAATGGCACAACATGCCATATCTGGTTCAGGCAGCAGACTGGAAAAGTATATATCTACAAGTGTAGTAGTGTTTTGGAGTAAGCTTTACATTTCATATAACTATTTTTCTATTTTCAGGATATTTGATGGAGAGATGAACTGAAGCATTTTTTCAATGTAAGTAACACAGTCTGTGGGATATTATTATTATTAATTCAATGTAACGTTACATACTTTTTCAAAAGTGTTCACATTTGTATATGAATAGGTTTGTTCAAGGTCAGTTCTTGTGTGTGTGTTTAGCTACATGTGCATCTTGTTATATCAAGCAAAAAAAATAACAGCATTTTGGAATAAGAAAATCAACATTTTTGGGGTGGCCTAGTCAAATTCTGGACTTACATCTGATTGAGATGCTGTGACATGACTAAAAACAGGCTGGGTGTTCTTGAGAACCCCTCAATGTGTCTGAATCACAACATTTATGCAACAAAATATTGTCAAAGTTTCTCCACAGTGATGCAGTTGAGTCATTGCTATAGCAATAATAGTTATCACAAATGCTTGATGGCAGTTGTTGCAATAGTTTTATCACATGGGACAAGGTTGGCTATGATCAGGTTGGCCTGGATTTACTTAGGTTATTCTTGCATGATGTAAAAAGTGTGTTTCATGATCTGAGACATTAACAATGTGACAAAAAAAACAAACAGAAGATTTTTTTTAAACAATGTAGGTAGGTTGTGTTGAATGCAGCATGCAAAAAGTCAAGCATGGAAAAATATAAAAGAGAGGCTGGTAGTCTAATCTGAAGGAAACAAAGCTCTATTCAAGGTCCTATAGAACCTTGGACCAGCTGTGAATGTATTTGCTGGTATTCTTGCTATTAGTTAGGGTCTCTGTTACCACATGAACCTCCGGGTGCTGTCGAGATGTTGCCACTATACTCAAAGCAAACTGTTCACCTGTTGCTAAGGGTGCACCCCTCCTTCTAAGGTACAATCCATCCGTCCGTCCGTCCATCCATCCATCCATCCATCCATCCATCCATCCATCCATCCATCCCTATGTCCTAATGCCGCTTACAACAAGAGTAATACAAACCACTTTAATATGACTTGTAATTTTGTCCCATAATCTAAGATATTTCAAGGTATTATTCTCACTAAAGAGTACAACTCTGTCACCTGCTGACGTAAAGTGGTACTTGCAGTAGTACAAATGTGCATTTAATGACACCCAACGGTAAACTACTGCTATTCTGTGGATTGCTCTGCTGATTTTCAAGGTATAAACACATTCCTTAAGTAACATCTTCAAAATAGAGCTATAATCACTCACATTGAAAGCAGACCAGGAGGTGTGCTTTCTCTTAGTGCTCTGTGTGAACACTATTTTCTTTGGTGCTGTCAATGCCTTTGAGAGACACAGTTCACTCTTATTTACTCAGCTTTAAACATGATACAGATATTATTGTAGCACTTATTATCCGAGTGTCAGAGTAAAAGGGATTGAATACAAATGCAAGGCACACTGTTAGATATATATATATATATATATATATATATATACATATATATATATATATATAGACCCAAAAGTAATTTTGTGAGGAACTATAGTTTTTTCTAAATAGAATTGATGTTGTAGTTTTCAGAAAACAACATGCATCCATTTTCTTGTACCATCATCATGATTAAAGATTAAGGGGATAAAACTGTTGCATGCGCCATCTCTTAATAAATACCACGACATTTACGATCAAGCACCAATTTTATTCTCTTTTTTTCATTTTGAGTTGCATTCTTCTATCTTTTTTTTCCCTCCATCTTCACATACTGCATCTTCGCTGTGCCCACACTGGCATTTAAGTGCATTTGAATTGATTTGAGAGTGAAACAGAAAGAAATAGAGGGAGAGAGGAAAGGAGGGAAAGGGGGATGGGAGAATGTTGCCATGACAACTGCCATAATAATCATCCTAATGATTGATGTGCTGCGCTGCAGTTCTTCCTGCTTTTACTCTCTCTCTGTCTTTTTTCCCCTTCTTTTCCCCCTCTCAGTTTTGGTCTGCCTGTATGTTGGTGTGCTTCCCACAGACTGCCCTCCTTGGTTTTTGTTATCTGTGCCACTGTTACGCAGAATTCTCGAGGTACAATGAACAAACACAAACAAATACTCATTAAAATGTTTTTGGGACAGAGAAAGACTGTCAGATGTTAGTAGGGGACACATTATTTCAAATTGTCCAAACAAATATTTGTCCTGTGACTTGAACAAACCTAAAAAAGCGGGCGAGAAGAAGAGCTGTATTTAATATGATATGGCCTGTTTAGGAGTCTGAATCAATCTTTCTGTGTCGTTGCATTAGTCTAGTCAGGCGTTATGTCTGCCTGTGTATGGGAGTGTGTAGGCGTAAGCAGTGTCATAATAGATAGTCCTGTAATATAAAGCACACAGTTTTCCTGTAGCAGGTTACTTCAGAGCAACTCAGTAAGAGAAAATTGGATAAAAAGCTAAATCTTTGTTGATGAGGATTTTTTTCCTGGTTGTTTTTGAATATAACTGAGATGAGAGTTGATGGCATCTATGATGTGTAATAATTACTACATATGATACTGTAATTTTAACACCAGGGTGATGTATTCATATCACGTTTACTTTTAGCTTTTTTTTTTGCACAACTCTGGCTGTGTTGAATAAAATTCCATAAAAGTTGGTCATGTTTAGTATTTTAGTCATAAGTCAGCCTTATCTTTGCTTTATCAGTTTAACGTCCAATTCTCCTACCAATCAGCTCGTTGTTGTCTTCAATGAGTCCTCTGCCTCATCCCTGTTACAATAACAATCAATTTGTTATTCCCTTTGCAATCAACATACTCTTTGACTGTGTTTGTGTGTGTGTTTTCACAGACATAAAACAAAATGTCAAAATGGAGTAGACCTCATCGTCACATTGTCGTTGATTCAAACTGACAGGCTGTCAACAACACGCCCATCTCTTTTCCTTACCTCTCTTGATTTCTCTCTGAGTACTCATTCTTGTGGGGATCATTGAAGCACACATCTCTTCCCCTGCACACAAATTTTCAACACTATGCATAAAACTGTAAAAGTCAGGTTCATCACTTTTGTGATAGTGATGCTCTCAATGATCTCAATGAAAAAACGTTCTAGGCTTTAACTTGGTTGAGGATTTTACATTTATTAATTTTCAGCCATTCTTTGTTTTTTAGTCATTATGTTGCAGTGTCCAGTTCTTATTCACATTTATTTATTTTATTCATTGTTTTTGCAGAAGGTTTCATATTTTCCTCAAGCACCCTCTGACACCTGGAAAAATTGATGGTGAATTCTGTTATGGTTAGCTGGCCAGGTCCTGCTGAAGCAAAAATTTCCCCAAACCAAGACACTTCACCTCTTTGTAACACAGTTTGTATGAGAAAACATTCCTGGATTTCCTTAGGCAAAACATGTCTCCTGTTCTGGTGTCCAAATCATTCAGTTTTAGACACATCTGAAAATCATTCCAGAAGTTCTGATCTTTGGCTACTTTAACTCAGACAAACTTCAGTCTGACCTTCATGTTTTTCTTAGACAGCAAAAGTTTCCTGCTTGTATCCCTCTTATGGAAACATGTGTGGTTTCTTTCATGATTTTACAATTTAAGGATTTTCTCATTCGAAGAATCTTAGAAGTCAGAAGTGACATATTTTATTCTTTATTAGCACCAAAACAAATGACAGTGATGGTTACCTTAGAATAACTTCGGTGGAATAAACCAGTTCAGGGCTGAACAGTCTAGGTGTTATATATGGTCAACTGCAGAAGATCAAATGCAGTCTGGATTCCTAAAAAGTACACTTAAAAGACCCTTTAGTTTAGCAGTGATGGGAAGTTAAATATTCTGCCATAATATCTCACTGTCCGGGTGGCACATTCTCCACATTCATTAAACATGGAAACAATCAATAGAAAACTTTTAGCAACTGAAAGACAAATTAGGTTTTTGCAAGATTGCACTGCCACTGACAGAATGGTGCCCTGGGCTGTGGGTCTTATCATCCATATGGAAAACAGTCACTGAATAGCTTGAGTTAGTTCTTTGGTTTACATCGTCACCGATCTAATAGTGAGCAGTTAAAATAATTAGGCAAAAGGAATATTTGACTCTGGACCATATTTAATTTACATTGTTAACTTCAAAATGTGCTACAAAACTTCTAAAACGAACCCAAATCAAACTTTATTTATAAAGCGCTTAAATACAAACATTGCAACTCAAAGTCCTTTACAGAATAAAATGAACCCACATAAACCACATTCCCATCCCTCCCCCACAGATTTAAAAGTATGATCACAATTATACCGTCCTAATCATACCTAATCAAAAGCTGCTGAGAACAGGTGGGTCTTTAACCTGGATTTAAATAAACAGAGTGTTTCAGCTGATCTGAGGCTTTCTGGGAGTTTGTTCCAGACATGTGGAGCATAGAAGCTGAACGCAGCTTCTCCATGTCTGGTTCTGACTCTGGGAACTGATAAAAGACAGGATCCAGATGACCTGAGGGGTCGAGTAGGTTCATACTGGGTCAGGAGATCCCTGATGTATTTTGGTCCTAAACCATTCTGAGCTTTATAGACCAGCAGGAGAACTTTGAAGTCTATCCTCTGACAGACAGGCAGCCAGTGTAAAGACCTCAGAGCTGGACTGATGTGGTCCACTTTTTTGGTTTTAGTGAGAACTCGAGCAGCAGAGTTCTGGATGAGCTGCAGATTCCTAATTGATTTTTTAGGTAGACCTGTAAATACGCTGTTACAATAATCAAGCCGACTAAAGATGAATGCATGGACTAGTTTTTCCAGGTCCTGCTGAGATATCAGATCTTTAATCCTTGAGATATTCTTAAGGTGATAGTAGGCTGATTTTGTGATTGCCTTAATGTGTTTTAAGTAAGGTAAGGAAATGCCATCAAAGGAGCCATCTGCACCGGCAGCAGCACATCAACAGCAGCAGCCGAGGCACTAACACAGGGTGCCCAGTGGAGGCAAGGCAGAAACCCACATCTCCACCCAAGTGCTACTGTATCTGGAGAGCACCCAGGCAGCCACAGCCGATAACCGCTCCCGAGGCAGAGGGCTCCCATTAAGGAAACACTGGAAGGAAGATTAATATAACAGCTTAAAATATGAAAATAAACAGTGGATGAATATGATAAGACTAAGTAGTAAAACACTGATAAAATATAAGCAAGTAGAAAATGCAGAACAATTAAACAGACTAAAATAAATACTAATCAGTTAAAAGCTAAGCTAAAAAGGTGAGTCTTGAGCCTTGCTGTTAAAAACATTCTCTGCGCCCCTGAGGTCCTCCGGCAGCCTGTTCCAAAGGTGAGGGCCATAGTACTGAAAAGACGCCTCACCGTGAGAATGTGTCCTGACTTTTTAGAGGAGTGCAGAGACCGCAAAGGTTCATATGGTAAAAGTAGTTCTGAAAGATAAGAAACCCCAAGACCATTAAGACATTTAAAAACCATTAAACGAGCCTCAAAATCGATCCTAAAACATACGGGGAGCCAATGCAATGAATACAAGACTAATGTGCTCCCGCCTCCTGGTCTTCGTCAGGACATGTGCTGCTGAATTTTGTAGAAGTTGTAAACCTGTGATACTCTTTTTTGGTAAGACCAGATGGGAGGGCATTACGGTAATCAATTCTACTAGTGATAAAAGCATGCATCAGTGTCTGAATGGGGCAGACTCTGGCAATGTTCTTTAGATGATAAAAACCTATTTTAGTAATGTTTTTAATGTGAGGGATAAAAGTCAGCTAAGTATTAAAAATCACATCAAGATTTTAAGTGCAAATGTATGTCGATTTGTGACTGACTTTATAAACCTCATATATTATTGAACTGTTCAATCACAGCAGATAGTATTCACAAATTTGTCCACAGTGATCTACCTAAAAGTAGAATTTTGTGCAATCAATGCAAGGGATTAGGAACCCAGACCAGAGGAAAACTGCTGGAAAATTGCTGGGTGTTTTACTTGGTTCCCTGAATCTCCCAAGTATTCATGCTGTGTTTGGTGCATCAAGCTGGCAAGATGGTGACGCAAAAGACTCAAGTTGTAATTCCAGGAGTATACAACAACACATTACTTTAATGTTATCTATGGTCTCCTGAAACCCAGATTTAAAAGCTGAATATAAACCCGGATCTCTGGGATATTTGGTCAAGTGAAAAATGAAAATAGAATAAATTCAGTTTTGTAAAAACAGGAATTATAAAATTTATTTGCATAATTCACACTATTAATGGCCATTGTTGAAAGAACATCTCCCTGAAAGACTGTCCTGAATTCATCGTGTTGGGTCGGCATGGTTGTATCACAATAAATCTTGAAATGCACGTTCATAATTTGTATCAAATGCAGGTATCAATATATTACTAATAATAAGAAACTGGTGCTGCTTTGTAACTATATTACCAATGTATAATACATAATACAGTAGCCCAATATGAAATAATAATGAGATTTGGTATAAAACCGAGTGGAGGAATAAAATGGGTCTGAATGATGTATCAAGCCCAGGCTAAAAATGTGCAAATTAATTCAGTGGACTTAACATTCATCAGATATTGGCCAAATCAGTGTGTGTGTGTGTGTGTGTGTGTGTGTGTGTGTGTGTGTGTGTGTGCGTGTGTGTGTGTGTGTGCGTGTGTGTGTGTGTGCGTGTGTGTGCGCGCGCGCGTGTGTGTGTGCACGTGTGTGTGTCTACACATATGTATGTAAGTTAGACAAAAAGCATTGAGAGAGAATGTATGCATTTTATTAGGATTTTATTTTATTTTTATTATAACACAAAATGCAGCTTTTCACACCTAATGATGGAAAAGATCCCTCATAAGTTCTTTCAGATTGGATGGAAAACATCTGTAAGCATCACTCTTCATACTTGACACAAACTTTCAATTGGATTTTGAATTGAACTTTGGCTAGGCCATTCCACTACTGGGATATGCTTTGATCTAAAGCATTCCTTTGTAAGTTTGGGGTTGTTGTCCCGTTGGAAGGTGAGCCTTCACCCCAGGCTCAGGTCTTTAGCAGCTTCTGGTTTTTAGCTCCACCCATCTTTTCTTCAACTTGGGCCAGCTTCTGTCTCTGCAGAAGAAAATGATCAACACAGCATGATTCTGCCTCCACCATGTTTCCCTAGTATTCAGGGTGGGTTATGTGCAGCATTTATATCCAACATATACAACACTTTTCACGTAGGTTGTTTACAAGGATAGTCATCTCTTGTTTGAGCAATACTTTTTCCATCCATTCATCCATTATCTATGCCTTCTATCTGTTGCAGAGTCGTAGGGGGGCCAGTCCATCTCAGGGCAACACAGAGACACACAGGTCATGTTTTTGGACTGTGGGAGGAATCCGGAGTACCCAGACGGAACCCAGTCATGCACAGGGAGAACATGCAAACTCCATGCAGAATGACCCCAGGCCGGGGTTTGAATGCAGGACCTTCTTGGACAGCGCTACCAACTGCGCCACTTAGAAGCCCCAATACTTTTTCCATTTTCAGCTAATAAAATGTAAACAGTGCCATGCCTAACCCTGCTTCAAATTTTTCCAAAACTTTCTCCCAGACATGTGTACTGTGTTCTTTGTGATCCTGTTTGTTCTCTAATGTTCTCTAACAAACCTTTGAGGCATTTACAGAACAGTTGGATTTATACTACCATTAAATTAGACATATGTTGATTCAATTCACAATTTAGAAGACTGTTATAGACAGTTGGCAGATTTTTTCCCCCTTGAAACCAGATTGTATTTCCCCCCTTTTCACAAAGATATACAGTGGCTTGCAAAAGTATTCGGCCCCCTTGAACTTTTCCACATTTTGTCACATTACAGCCACAAACATGAATCAATTTTATTGGAATTCCACGTGAAAGACCAATACAAAGTGGTGTACACGTGAGAAGTGGAACGAAAATCATACATGATTCCAAACATTTTTTACAAATAAATAACTGAAAAGTGGGGTGTGTGTAATTATTCAGCCCCCTTTGGTCTGATTGCAGTCAGTTGCCCATAGACATTGTCTAATGAGTGCTAATGACTAAATAGAGTGCACCTGTGTGTAATCTAATGTCAGTACAAATATAGCTGCCCTGTGACGGCCTCAGAGGTTGTCTAAGAGAATGTTGGGAGCAACAACACCATGAAGTCCAAAGAACACACCAGACAGGTCAGGGATAAAGTTATTGAGAAATTTAAAGCAGGCTTAGGCTACAAAAAGATTTCCCAAGCCTTGAACATCCCACGGAGCACTGTTCAAGCGATCATTCAGAAATGGAAGGAGTATGGCACAACTGTAAACCTACCAAGACAAGGCCGTCCACCTAAACTCACAGGCCGAACAAAGAGAGTGCTGATCAGAAATGCAGCCAAGAGGCCCATGGTGACTCTGGACGAGCTGCAGAGATCTACAGCTCAGGTGGGGGAATCTGTCCATAGGACAACTATTAGTCATGCACTGCACAAAGTTGGCCTTTATGGAAGAGTGGCAAGAAGAAAGCCATTGTTAAAAGAAAACCATAAGAAGTCCCGTTTGCAGTTTGCCACAAGCCATGTGGGGGACACAGCAAACATGTGGAAGAAGGTGCTCTGGTCAGATGAGACCAAAATGGAACTTTTTGGCCAAAATGCAAAACGCTATGTGTAGCGGAAAACTAACACTGCACATCACTCTGAACACACCATCCCCACTGTCAAACATGGTGGTGGCAGCATCATGCTCTGGGGGTGCTTCTCTTCAGCAGGGACAGGGAAGCTGGTCAGAGTTGATGGGAAGATGGATGGAGCCAAATACAGGGCAATCTTGGAAGAAAACCTCTTGGAGTCTGCAAAAGACTTGAGACTGAGGCGGAGGTTCACCTTCCAGCAGGACAACGACCCTAAACATAAAGCCAGGGCAACAATGGAATGGTTTAAAATAAAACATATCCATGTGCTAGAATGGCCCAGTCAAAGTCCAGATCTAAATCCAATCGAGAATCTGTGGCAAGATCTGAAAGCTGCTGTTCACAAATGCTGTCCATCTAATCTGAC
The DNA here is from genome assembly GCA_963556495.2 of Valencia hispanica. Classification (NCBI taxonomy): domain Eukaryota; kingdom Metazoa; phylum Chordata; class Actinopteri; order Cyprinodontiformes; family Valenciidae; genus Valencia; species Valencia hispanica. The sequence continues at coordinate 34,741,882 of OY747712.1, forward strand.
TGAGCTGGAGCTGTTTTGCAAAGAAGAATGGGCAAGAATTTCAGTCTCTAGATGTGCAAAGCTGGTAGAGACACACCCTAAAAGACTGGCAGCTGGAATTGCAGCAAAAGGTGGTTCTACAAAGTATTGACTCAGGGTGCTGAATAATTATGCACACCCCACTTTTCAGTTATTTATTTGTAAAAAATGTTTGGAATCATGTATGATTTTCGTTCCACTTCTCACGTGTACACCACTTTGTTTTGGTCTTTCACGTGGAATTCCAATAAAATTGATTCATGTTTTTGGCTGTAATGTGACAAAATGTGGAAAAGTTCAAGGGGGCCGAATACTTTTGCAAGCCACTGTACTAATTTGTGCCGGTCTATCACATAAAATCCCAGTAAAATACATTGAAGTGTGTGGTTGTAATGTGACATAATGTAATAACGTTCAAGATCATATGAATGATTTTGCAATACACTACACTGACAGGCTGCAGGTTTTTTTTACTGTAAAAATGAAGATGTATGTTTCATTTAAAGACCAGTCGGCTGGTTGTTTAAACTGAATGTTACTCTTAAGGTTGAAATGTAAATTTTTGATTTCAAATCTCAGGCTGCATAAGAAACCAGATAAAGTATAAGGATGCAATCAGAATAAGGAGAATCGGTTCATTTTTACCAAGTTTGAAACAAGATCACAGAAGAAAAGATGATAGGTAAATACAGATCTTAATTTAAAACACAATATCAAAGACAGAAAAGTACCATGCAGTTCATTTAGAAGTTTAAATAAGCCAGTTTTCAATCTGAGTTTTCATATTGTAGAACTAATGCTTCTGGTCACACCATTGCAGAAACACCTCATTTCATTTCCTAAATATAATACATTTTCCTTCCAAGCACTTTTCCCAATGAACTCCTTTCTGGTGATTTCCTTCCCTCTCTTGCATCCCCTCTTTCATCCAGGAAAGCTGTAAAATCTGAAGGGCTGGCTGTTTTCACTCAAGGGTGGATTGCTGTGCTATGAATCTATAATGTAATCCCCCAACATGAAGAGTCACACATCATTCAAATGCAACAGTACATTACAATTTCCACCCTTAAGATCCGATGGAAAGTTCCTTGAATGGGAATCTGAGAGCTGTATGAGGTAAAGAAAGAGCAAGAAGCAGGACGTGAGTGTGTGTGTGTGCGTGTTGGTGTTAGTGTTTGTGTGTTAGAGTGTGTGTTTGCAGTTTTTACATCTTTATGCATTTTTGGGGTGTTTGCCTGCAATAGTGTTTGCATGTTTGCAGTTGTGTGCTGGCATCCGTGCGCATTTCACTGTTTCTGTGTGTGAATGTGTGTGTGTTTAAGCAAGCATATATTTAACATGTATGTTCTCGATGGGTTTGGTGCACATGTGAATGTGGTTTCGTGTGTATTTGGAGTGTATGTGAGTGCATGTGTAATCGTGGAGTTTTATAGAGAGGAACTGTGTGGGGGAGGAGAATGTGGAAGTGAATTATGCCTTTTTCAGAGGGGAGGGGTGCATATATGTATGTGTGTGTTTGGGGGGGGGGATGGGTGACTGTATGTTCACTAAGTATGTGTGGGTTCGTTGGTAGTGTGTATTTATGTATATGGGTGTGTGTGAGTGTGCTATAAAGCAGAAAATGCAGTTTATGACACCAGGCTGTGAGGTTTAAACCCTTCAGTGTGTTCCATGTGTTTTTATGTATTTCCATTAAAATGCTTGAAGAAAACCCCATCAGTTTTGTATATATATACACACACACATGCATATGTGGTCACATGAGATGCCATTAGAGAAAGGCAGATACTTTATGTATTTGAGCTAAGATGTTTTTCTATTATTTGTTATGCATTCATGACCATCTGTCTAAGTGAACTGTACAGTCTATGCATACATCCATGTGGGTGGATAGCAGAGGGTCTCTTTGTTTCTATGCATCCATGAACACGTATATTTCTGTAGAGGATACAATTAAAGATCTCACAGGCAAAAGCAAAGCCACAGACTGTCTGAGTGAGGTTCGAACTGAATATTCCGCCTCAAAAAGATGTAATTTTGCTCACTGTCTAGCCAATATTCACTCAAAAATGTTACCTTGTTCTAACTTCCATAACTGAGTTGGGAAATAATGCAACTATTCACAATTTTTCCACAACCTGAAACTTGTTTTTCTTATACTCCTTACATATATGCAAAGACCCTGGTCTCGCTAAATGTTTAACCTCAGCACTCAAAGTTAATAGTCCTGTAACTCGTAGTTAATGAAGTTGAAACACAGAAATGAATTGCTTCTGGAATAGAAGGTTGCATCTGCTGTTTAAATTTAGCTGCAGTCTCTCTCCTGGGAAAAGTCCATTCTGCAGGATCTTGTTATGTTACGGTTTGAGTGGAAAGATCACAAGCAACGAGGTTTCACTGAGAAACCACAATATACGCCTGTCTAAACTACAGGTTACAGTAGATGGTGGGATTTTTGCAAATCATACCTCCCACTTACAGCTTTTAAATGTTAGGTAATGAACGATATTGAGTGACTTTCTAAAATCAGTATCCAGATGTACATCCACATTTTGTCAGGTTAGAAGTTAATGGGAACATCAGCCTGTTTTATTACTGAAAGCTAGTTTAACACATAACATATGCAGTAATAGCTGCAGCTAGGCATATTCTTGTTAAGTTATGTGGATAGAATTTGATTCATAATGCAACATTTTAAATAATAACTTTTCTATTTTTTATTTTTGTAAACAGATAGTGGATTTTCTAAGTTCAAAGTTGCAAGTTTGTCGCCCCAAGCTCCAATACAGATGCCTTGTGCATAAAATGCGACGGTAGCTGCAGCAATAACCAAATTATTTGCTCTCCTTGCAGCTTTTATCTACCTATTTTCAGAAACATTGCCCCAGATTTATCTGTGGTTAATTGCATCTTCCTGCTTGCTAACACAGTTCTCTGATGTGACCAGCCATTTAGAAATGTCCCTTTTCATTGTGGCAAGTGACTCCCTTCCACTTGAGTTATGATATTACCACACAGGATTCTTCCAAATTCTCAAGATAGTTACTAATGTGGCTGCCTCCCCCACATCCCACCCCTCTGTTTTAAATGCACATTATAACAACACCCATCAACACCATACTCGAGCGGGAGGATGGAGGCTAGGGGTCTTTTCCCACCCCTGTTCGCTACGGGCCATCAGGGGTTGGGGTCCGGAGGGGGACAGCCGGTCTGGTCGGGGTCCTGGGCTGTCGGGCTGCTTTGCCACTGTGGGGCCCTTGGCGGTCTGCTTGTCTCCGTCCTAGAAGGTAGGGGGTCCACCTCCCGGGTCCGGGGGCTGGTGGCTCTACTGGGGCATCAGTACCTGGACCTGGGAGCATAAAGTGTGCATGGGGTGTGTGAGTGAGGGTACAGCGTCATTTTTTTGAGTGTCTTGGTGAGTCAGTGAGAATGTATGTGTTTAAGAGGGAGGGAACGTATGACTGTGTCTGTATGTCTTTGTCTACCTGTCAGGTTGGATCTTGGTCTGCCCCCTCGCCTGGCGCACCTCAGGCCTTACACTTAATGGGGGGCCTATTTCCCCTCCGTCACTCCCCGCCGGTGACGGGGGCCCCTGCCTGCCGGTGCGCCGGTGGTCAATCCAGTTCGGACCTGGTGCGTACCTGGCCGGGCCTGGGGGGGCCGGTGTGTCGGTCGGCCGATGCGCTGGGCCGATATCTTCCTTTGGTTGGTTGGGGCACCTCTTTTAGAGGTGCCAGGTTTGGGATTGTTGGGTGGTGCCTGCTCGGTGGCTCGGCGGGATGCGGATCCGGCATCTCTGCTCGTTTGATCACCTGTTCTGTGTGCACCGTGCGTGGCCGGTTCATTGGCGGGTTGGACCGGCCCTGGCCCTCGTTTGAGGCCTGGTCTCGGCGCCCTGCGTTGCGCGGGATCAGGACCCGGGAGCTGGTACAACTTGGCGTCCAGATGCTGACTGAGCCCGGCCTGGGGATGCTGTCCGTCCCCTGCGGCTATTGGTGGGGCGCTGGGATGTTGGCGGTGGGGATTGGCCTAGGGCGGAGGCGTCGCTTGGCGGCCGGCGGCGGCCCCTGCAGTGCCGGGGGCCCCTTGTCGGCCGGTCCCTTGTCGGGTCCCTGCTGGGGGTTGGGGTGCCCCTGGGCCCCGGCTCCCCCGGTCCGTTGACCGGCCCGCCCCGGCGCGGCCGGTTGCCGGCGGAGCCCGTGGGCTCGTCACTGCTGCCCCCCGGGCCCCTGCATAGTGGCCGCTGGATGTTCCGCTGGGGTTCTCCTTTACTCCTCTCTTGGGGGATGCGGTCGGCCCCGCCCGGGTCCGCCTGGGGCTCTGGCGGTCCTTTGGACGTCTTTGCTCCGATCTCCTTCATGTCTGCATAGATTCCTGGGGGATGGATTGATGTCTTCTCACACCAACTATCGAACACTCTTATGGAGAAACCTTATATGCACCAGCATGCTAACACACACACATAGATGTGGGGTCTCTGGTGTTTAAGGATATATTCTTGAGCATAGGTTATCATTACTAGAGCTTGATTAATCGGTACCATGAGTTTTTCTGTGACATTGTTGTTGTATTTTTATATCTATTTTTGCGTGATGTGGTTGTGTAATTCTTAAGTTCACAATGTTTGGTTGGGTTTGTCGATGTTCCTTTTTCGTGTTTTGTTTTTCCCCTCTCTCTGCCGTCCTGTGGGTATGGAGGCAGACTTCAATGTTTTCCTGTGTTTTCTTTGTTCCCCTTCCTCTCTTGTATTTTCAACTCACCCTCTCTCATGACATTTTGTTTCCTACCTCTCTTCTTCATCTTCTTTCTTTCTTCTCCTTAATTTTCCGTCTCCGTGTCCATAACATCAGGAAATAAAAACCCCAACAATTCATAATAAAGATTTTTCACACAAAAATCAAGTGGAGTACTATAGCAAAAGCTGTACTGCTCCGCTTGTGAAAGTAAATCTGTTGGGCTTCTACTTGGTACTCAGACACAAATTCTGAGCTCCACACTGCCAAACAGGACTCGTAAAAAAAAAAAAAAAAAAAAAAATAGATAGTTACTGTTATCATACATCATTATTACTATTATGTACCTGCTTTTCCTTGCAGGGAGCCGAGGGGCTGGTGCCTATCTCCAGTGGCTAGAGTACGAGGGGTGGGTTGCATCCTGGACAGGTTGCTTGTCTATCATATGACAAAAATCATTTACGCATCCACACCGAAGGACAATTTAGGAAAGAAGCTGAAGTGCCCGCCCAGAACCCTCACAAGCATGGGAAAATCATGCAAACTCCTTGCAGAAAGACAGTAGCCTTGGATTTGAACATAGAACCTTCTTGGTACACGGCAACAGTGTTAACAACAACCCCACTGTACAGCCCTCTTATCCTTCATCCAATATTTTTATCTTCATATACATTTTTTAAGAGATTCTTCAAAGTGTCTATTGATTACGCTCTAAAACCAATCAGTGTCTTCTAAACCAATGTTTTACACTTCATAATCTGACAGATTTACCATCTTAACAACCAGCCAACAGGCACCCTCTTTAGCCTCCTATTTACTAGTCTAAATGGAAGCTGCTCAAAATTCATGCAGGAAAAAGAGATGCAGCTCCAGTTGGTATCATGCTATAACTTCTTCAGGATATTTCTGTGTATAAGATTTATTAGTCAGTCAAAGTCTAAATTGTTTCCATACAAAACCATTCAAGTTATCAACACAAAACAATTAATGGATGCGTATGAATATATGTCCGTTTTAGTCATCCTGTGTCGGTGCTGTATTTTACCAAAACTGGGTAGTTGCTGTCAAATTCTAAAAATGTAAAAAAAAAAAGGGACATGTTTCTTTCATGCTTTTCTTCCTATAAAAGAGTATGTAAAAATAGTTACACATTTTTTGACAAAGGTAACGGATTACTATAAATACATGCGTTTACAAATATCTAAATAAAAACATATATTTTTTTAGATGCACTGAGCTAAAAAGCCAAAGTAGAAACTAACAAGTATGAACTTGCTCATCTAGGTTGATTTTACACTCTTTTACCTCTAGAGGGAGCAGCTGCAGCCGTTTATCTCAAACTCCGGGATGTCAAGATGGAGTCAGAAGGAAGCTGTATTATTACCAAAATAAGGCCCCTCTTCCAGGCGCTGTGTTTTCTTGCAAATAAAAAAATAAGCAACGTTCTTGGTTATAGTCAGCATAGTAATGCGTATTCATAGTAAATATGGTCACTTTCTCACACATACGCTCATGTTTTTCGTTGTAACAAAATGCCGTATTTTATTTTGCCATCAAACCCTGTTCCTGTTCGCCGTGTTGAAGGCGTGCAGCTTGATTTCAGAGCCCTTTGTATGACTGGACCGCAGCAGCGGCAGAGGAGCATTGACCAACAGAGTCCCAAACAGGGACAGACAGGTTCAGCGACGTCCTCTGTCCCCATCGCCTCGCACCGCAGCAGGATTCATACTCCGACAAAAGGAGGGAAAACTGCGCTCCTTTTTATTTACATTTTTTATTTTTTTATTTTGTTTCAGCTATAGAAGCGCTCTCACCGAGAACTTTGGTCCTCTGAGCCGCCAGTCACTGGAGCATGAGAGCCGGCGTGTAGAGAATCCAGCCTAAACTTTAGAGGAATTTTATCTTTCTGACCAGAACCTGAAAACTAAACCCTTGAAGACGCCTTTAAAAACAAACAAACAAACAAACAAACAAAAAAACAGTTTTATTATTAACTGGTAATAAACAGCGCAGCAAGTGAAAGAGCAGATCAGAAAGCGACGTGGATGTATTTTTAGTCATGGATGTAACAGTTTACCCGCCTCCTCCTCAGCCTCTGTCCGCTTCAGACCACTCTAGGCTGGGGCAGCTCTCCTACCCTGACCCGGCTTTTGGGACCAACAAGGTTAGTGTTTCTTCTTGGCATATTTTCTATTCTTTTTTTTTTTTTTTTGAAGGGAGAAATAAAAGCTTTCCTTCTGTTACCATGTTCCTATATTTTCTCCCGACTCTGGTGTGTGTCTTGCTCTTCTAATTAAGTGGTAATTAATTGCCTTTTTTTTGGGCCCCTCTTAGTTAATCCAGCCAATAAATGTAACTACATTTTAGTGTGCTGCTACTCCTCCCTCACAGTTTCAGATATTGTTTAAGTTGACCCCCCCCCCCTCCCCCCCATTAAAGTAACAATTTCACATAACTACCTTTAAAACAGATCCATAATTCGCTTACCACAAGGAAGAGATGTAATTATAAGAATGTGGTACATAGTAATAAGCAGAAGTGAGGAGAGTTAGGGACCATGCCCTATAATCCTTTAGCTGAATGTAAAAGTGGTGATGTATGCTGGAAATGGCAGCATGGTGATTTGTGCTCGGTATAGGATGTTGTCTACTTCCCTCTACAGAAAAGCCAAAGGTCAGCGTCAGACCCACAGCACACGTGAGATTATTCTCTTACTTATGAGTATATGTGAAGAATGATGCTTCTCAGAGTAAGTTGTTGGTGCCTGGGGAAGACCGTGTTCATCTGACAGTAATGACTTGCATGAATATTGAATTAGCCTTAGCTGATGAGTTGTGCCAGCAGATTAGTGAAACTTTTTTTTTTCTGTCATGGTCAATAGCGTATGCTCATTTTGTGGTTTTGGAAATCGTGAGAGTTCTGAAAAATACTCCATGTATTTGCCATTTTGTTCATGTAAACAAACCCTTTATTTCCCCTTAACCTTTTCACGTCAGTATATTTCTCTTAGTTGTTTAATATTTTGATGAAATATGAAGCTAAATTGACATGAAATGCTCGAATATCATATATAATTTCATTTAATTGTGTACACCATTTCAATGTATTTTGGTTCTGATACTTGTTTAAGCCATCTGATCAAAATAGTAGGTATTACATATTGAAGTCAAAGTGAAATTTATATATAAGCACAACTGAAGCTGAGAGAAGTGCTGTCCACATCAGGCATTTAAGAATAAAAGAGATATAAATGAAACTTTGAAAAAGAGAATGGGGAAAATACAAATAAACACTTTAAAAGCATGGCATAAACCGGTATTAACATGTTATCACGGAGAGACAGAGTCTCCATTGAGTTTGGACAATAAAACTGACAACTGATCTGTGAGATTCTGCCTTTGCTATTTTGATGCAGCACCCGATTTAGCCGCTGTTTGTTTGAAGATGCACAGAGGGCCTCAGTTCGAATGTTTTAGCTGTTGTAGTAATAACGCGAGTTTCAACTCTAAGCACAGGACGTTTTCTTTCTCCAGAACTAACCAGGTCAGTGTTTTTTTTGTTCGTTTTCCGCCGTGTAACAGGAGTGTTACATCAGCAGACGCTAAGCAGGTAGCTCCTCCCACTGTCTACCTACCGTTGTCTTCCGCTGGTAGCTGAGGGAGAGACCCGTGTCTCTTTTAGCAGTGAAACTATAACCGATGAGTCTGTCACAGCGAATGCGCTTCTAACTTTTAAAGAGTCGCAACGGAGTCAGTGAAAAGGTGCAACTGTTGCAACTTTTCAACAGGTTTCTGTGTAGCTGGTTTTTGGAGCGACAGAAAGAAGAGTGAAAAAGCCCTGGTCAGGAGGCCTGGTGTTCCAGCTATAGACTTATTTTACAGCACTTACACTCTGAAACCGTATTATAATCATTTCATACTCAGAGGAAGTTTGCAACATTTGCAGATATTTCATAAATAAAACCCGAATGATGCGTCCCATAGAAGCATTCTGTTAATGATCCACGGGGTTGTTTGTTGTTGTTTATATCCGGACCTCAGAGTCCTAGAGATCTAAAAATCTAAAACACGGCTTTGAGTGAAGGATTAGGCCTTTCGCAGCAGACGGTTGTGAACAGACTCTGAAGATTTTAAATAGATATTTTTTTAAATCATCCTGATTTAAAATGTCTTGAAATCATCAGTTTTTAAATCACAGGTAAAATTGGCAGAGCTTTCGAGTATTTTAGTCTAATATGACCGGGATTTTATCCCAATGTTTCTGGTGAAGTGAAAAAGTACCTACCATGGCCTTTTTTTCCCCTAAATAAGTCTCTGCACGTGAGATTTTTTTTCTACCCTGAGAAATGTAGAGGAAGAGGAGAGGTTAAAAAGGTGGATCTGGGGAAGATTTTTGCAGTGGAAACATGCCTTTAGTCATTACTGTACTAACGTTTGTTCAGATGTGTTGCATAAAGGGGGCTTAGGACTTATCCTCGTAGGATAGCTACCAGTAATGACACTTCTGGCTTAATTTAACACTAGTTTAAATCAGTAGCGTTCTGTCACATGCAATTTTTTTTCAAACATATGTATCAGTTTTATATCTCATGGACTAAACGGACATATACAATGAGCATATACTGACACCACTACACTCACTGCATGTCCCGCAGCTTCATGGTTGTTTGTCTGATGCACCCTTTGAGCTCTCTTCCATCCCTGCGTCATCGTCATGCAGCTTTCTCTCCACTCATCTTTGTGGAAACTTTGCCTCACACGCTTTATGAGTTGAACACTGACAACAAGGATGGTGATCGATTATCTGACGGACACTTGGGTTTTTCGTTCAGATTTTCAATGCACATTTTTCCTCATCCAGTAAATGTTTGATCCCCCCCTCCTCTCTGTTGTGTTCTGGCTTTTTATGGTCGGTCATGTTTTACCACACAAATCAGAACACTTATGTCAGGCTATCCCTGCGAACAGGTGCCGTAATATCACCATTTTAATTGATAAACGTTGCTTTAAACGACGTGGTGTGTGAGTCTGTCGGAGCTCCTCATTGGCTCACGTTGGTCCAAATATATGAATTAGTCCAAAAATCACCAACAAATAATTAAATAATAATGTTTTATCAGCCTAATAGTCTGTGCACGCCAATGAAGAGTCTTTTTTTTGAAAAGGTGAGAAAAAGGTTTAAATCAGCTGTAGAATGTTTGTTTTACTACTACTGATATAATTGTGTTAACAAATAACAGTGCACAATTAGAATAAAAAAAAAGTAAACTCAGCACAACTAGAGCTCATTCTAGTGTTGGTGTGATTAGTTTTTGAGGTGTAAAAGTCAGCAACGTTGGCTCAGCAGATATATTCAGACATTGTTGAAGGCTTTTCTCGAGAGAGAAAAAATCCCGTCTGCTCTTCTGACTTTGCCTTTACCAACAGGGTGTGTTTGGCTGATGCTGTGACAGATTGTGATTGAGAGGTTGTTCATCCAGCTACCTCAAACAGCATCTCTGTTCCCTAACAGGTTGGGATAATGACTTTCCTGATGTTTCTTATGTTTCCGTTGATCATGTAGGAATTAAAGCAGAACCTACTGATGAAGGATGTCGTTGTTTTTGTTGTTCTGGTTCTTTATTAAAGTGGCTTTTTAAAAGACAGCATGCTCCTGTTATGTGTGGCTGCCAGAAAAAAACTACTTTTGTTTATAAAAAACGGGAAGCTTAGATATAGACGGTAGATGCTGGGGCTGTGGAGAGAGCGAGCGGTGTGGTTGGGGGTAGGGACAGGAGAGAGATACGGAGGGCTGTTGGGGGTAGGGATGTTGTAGATGAGAGAGAAAGAGAGAGACGGAGAGAGAGAGAGAGTGTGAGTCTGTGTGTCTGTGTGTGTGCAGTGGGGGGTGGGGCCACCAAGGTTTGTACTATTTTTCTCTCTGTGTGCCTTTTGATTCACAGCAATGTCGGCCTGATAGACGAGATCAAATTACTCTGTGGCTGAACGCAGGGGGAGAAAGAAAGAGAGAATGCAGAGAAGGAAGAAAGGCCGGAAGTTGGAGAAGAAAATAGGAAGCAGAGGAGGAACAAAACGAGAGGAAAGACGAAAAGAAGCATTAAATTAGAGAGCTGCCGGGACAGATGTTTAATGCGAAGAGGTAAAAGCAGAGGTGGAAAAAAAAAGGGGAAAGAGTCAATGCACAGTTACTACTGAAAAGGCAAAATTTTCACCACAATTTATACCCATGGTTGGGATTAGCGTGGAGCACTTTAGCAGTAAATTCTCTCCAGATACATTTGGATATGAAGATTATATGCAGCAATTCAGCCACTAACCTAAAGAAGGCTTCCCTTCCCTGCTGGAGCTGCTGTATAGCCCTTCATCCCTGTACATAATAAACATCTCGCTTTGCAGCGGTTCTACTTTCAGGCCTGCTGCTGGGTCTTAAAACCCAATAAAAGTCTTAAATTTATTGAACTCAATTTTAGGCCTTAAAAAGTCTTAAATATATCCAGATCTTAGAGTTAAGGTCACAAAATACCTTGGGATTAATTCGTTTCACATGCCGTAGATCCTGATAATGAGTTAAGGTTTTATTTCCCGACCACAGAACTACTAGACTCATGATGCAGTTCAGCAAGCAGCTTGGCTGGAACAAAATTTATTGCAGAATTTTTTTTTTTATACAAAAAGCATCTACTTCTGAAACTGGCTTCTTGTTGCTTGTTTGAAAGCCAAAGCTTTGGGTTATTTTTAAATTGCTGTAGTTATTAAGTAAGTCGCAGTTTTTATGTTATTCTACACCATTCATGTGGGTTTCAAATGTAAATAGTATTAGTCTTATCAAATTCTTACAAAAATTAAGCTTGCAGAAACGACGTACTTTGCATTTCTCAAGAATATGTAAATGTTTTATCCTTATTTGAGCACAAAACAGGTCGATTACAAATTCAAGACAAGAACTGTTGCCAAGGACTGTACAGTAGAAACATTAACTAAACAATGAAATCAGCAGCCCAGTCAACTAAAGCTGCTCGCTCTTAGGAAATCCTGGGATTTCCAAGTAATTGTCAAACATCGCAAAGTCAGTTAAAATAAATCAACCTTTTCTCCGTTTCTCACTTTTCCATCTATCGTTATGATCTTTCCAGCTATCTGTAACCTTCTTTGGCACCATTATTTGATGAGATAGGGAGGATGTGTATTGGCAAGAATCTGGCGAGACGATATGTATCAAAATACAGGGGGGACGATACGATATATTGCGATACTATGAGTAAGACCATATATTGTGATTTTTAAAGCTTAATTTAACTGTAGAAAAACTTTGACAGCATACTAAAGACTCCAACCTGTTTCCTACTTTAACACATCCAGCTTTATTACTAGATCTATTACTAGATCTAGTTGATCCACTGGAACGAAGAAAGTGAAAACAGCCACCAACTACCAGTCATACTTTTAATTCTACTACAAAAATGACTGTCATCATTAATGGTACCATTCAAATTCTAAAAAAGAAAATACAAATCGATACATTGCTTTTGAATATCGATACAATATTGTGACATAAAATATTGCAATGTATTGTGGTGTTGATATTTTCTTACATAGACCCATCTAACAGGTTGAACACGTTTTTAGGATGCAAAGTCTGCATTTATGAAGTGTAATCTCCAACAAATATTACATTTAAAATGTCTCTTTGCCCACACTGATGCTGTGCTGACTATATGTTGGTGCTATATTTTGCTGCCCAGTTGCTAAATAATGAACGACTAAAATGCACAGACAGGTATGAGGAGATTATGTTTATCATTGAGCTTTTGACACATTCATAATTTATTACGGTGATTGCCAGAGCTTTTATTAATCTGCAAAATACCACACTGAATGCTTCCATTCAGGCCAACATGTTTCCTTAATCTTGTTTGCATAGTTGGTTTAGCCTGTAGTCATAGTTGACACCAGTTGACTTTTATTGACAAATTTCAATAGACAATTGTTATCAAGTTGTGTGCAGTTGACAGATTGTGTTCCTCTGCGGGTCTTACACAGAAATCAGACTTTTTTTTTTGTTTGTTTTTGTTTTCTGAGGTCTGCAGTCACTTCAGTATTTCTGGGGATTCCAGATTGTTGTTTAACTATGGAAAAGTTTATACAAACAGATGGATGGATCTACAGAAGTGGTCTGTGGCATTCTCTGACGCCCGGTGTGTTGAGTCCCCACAGATATGATACACAGGAGCCTTACATTTAATCCAAACATTGATGGATTTTACATTTGCTATGTTATGAGGTGACATTAGCATTTTATTTAATTAGGTCATATCTATCAGAGTGCAACCATGTAAACATATAGCTGCTCTTCAGCTGTGAAAGGAAAAGGAAGAATAAGGAACCCCAGAAAGTTGGAAAAGAAGGGAAGACGGACAGGGAAGCAGTAGAGGGCCTAATGTAAACATAATTATTGTGAAAGCTGGGTGAGGTATTTCTAAAGCAAATACAGAACTAGAAACTCTGAGGAAAGAACAGGCCATAAGAACGAAACAGAAGGATCCCAAAACATTTCAACACAATCTTACCGTTCAATGAGATTTAAGAGAAGCAGTGCCCCGGCTATAAATACTATAATGTATGAATTGGAATGTTTCAGCCGTCATGGGGCGACTCCAGTACACGTATATTTCATGTGACTATCGATAAACACAATGGGTGTTTTGAAATCATGCAAATTTCCACGTTAGTTCCTCTGCTTCATCCATATGCGGTGTGGCTTTAATGTTCAACTGAACATGTGGGACGGTCAAGGGAGACAATCTGTTCAACACGTGGACCTATCTGTCTATTTACTTAGTTTACACTAAGAGACTTTAGTTATTTTCCAAGTAAAGGTGCCTGAATAGTGGGAGGCAGTGATGGCATTGGCAGCAAAGCATAGCTATATTGAATAGATATTTTAAAAGGTCTACATATCTCTGAACTGAATCATGCCGAAATGTTCCTGTAAGCAGCTTTGATTTCAGTGTCCAGATGTTGTTTATGCTCTTCTGTGTCACTGTTTCATTGTTTATATAATCATTTCAAAGAACTGAGCTATAGTTTATGTTATTAGCCACAGTTTAGAGTTTTGCAACAACAGGACTTTTTTTTTTTCCAGTTGCTGCCAGTTACTCGTCTTTTGGATGTCATTTTGTTTTTAGAGTTAATTGTAGAGTCTAGTTGCTGGCTGACAATTAAAGATTAGAGAGAAGCGTAGGTTTGTCCCACAAGGAGTGAGGACCATATATTTTGTCGATGAGTTGGGGAGTGTAGAAGACATTTCAGAATCATGTCATTGGAAGAATTAGATCTCCATTTATGTAACTTAACATTTTCTGTGATTTGACAAATGATGGATTGATTCTGATCTTGATGAAAAGCATGTTTTCATCAACCCTTTAGTTGCTCAGTGTACATTTTAGACACTTATTACACAAATTATAGTGCACTTTATTTGGACATGGATCAAGAAAATATTTGTTACAGGGGAAAAAAAACATCTCTATTTTAACAATGAAAAGGCAATGACTTCAGTGCTACCAGGTTGTGTTGTCAGAGGAAGAACAAATGCCATAAGAAGGTTCTAGGGAGAACAATTTATTTCTACAACATGTCGAGACATGTCTGCAGTATATTAAGGCTGCAAGAGAGAGTGATACTTTCAGCAGATAACAAGAAGGCTAAACAAAGTTTCTCTTTCATATACATGCTGAATTTAGGAATTTATGCCTGGCTTTTTGAAATTTCAGAGTTCAGGTATATGTCTACATTACTTAGGGATAACACACAGAAACTGGCATTAAAAGTTATTGTTTCTATCCTCATTAATTGCTAATATAAGATGCAGCCTTAAAAGCATTCATGGGAACCGTAATTCAGCGATTCGAAATTACAAACTAATTGAACGGGATTAGGAAAATCTATCAAATCATCGGGTTTCACTTTTATCCAGTTCATGAACAACAACAAGGTAGTTTGGCATTGGACTGACAGCCCAAGGTAACCTGACAACAACTGGGAGACTTCTTTATACTGAAACAGGCGGAATATGTGTTGATTGACCAAAAGTCACCTTGGGGATGTCAGAACATTATCGTCACCGCACCCATTCCTCCCCACACTTCGTGTTTACCTGCAGGGAGCACACTGTGTTTTCATGTAATAATAAATCTGCCTCCACATGAGTTGGCTGACTTAACTTACTGTATATTGTGATTGCTGGCATGCAGCCTTGGCATAAACAGGATAATCCCCTGTGCAATGAAAAAAATAATGCACTCCTCACCAAACCTGAAAAGAAGCATTACCATTTTTAAGGAACAATCTTTGTCCGTCAGGATTATAAAAATGAATTAATATGGATTTGTCAGTGATTTTTAAATGTCATGCACCAGGCGCTAATATGGAAATGTGTTGTGTAATTGGTGTTTTCATACAGGCTCTGCTGCCGCAATGCTTCCTGTGTCATATCATCTTTATTTATTCAGCTGAAATAGTTGTAAAAGATGTACTGTACACCTAGAGTTATCATTGCTGTGGCCCTCTCCCAGCAGCTTTTTATCTCATGCTTCTACTGTACCCTCCTTAAGTTTTTATCCAGCCAGAGTGCCGGCATTTTATCTAATTATCCATCAGAACACAACCAGTCAATCTGTCAGTCCGGCTGTCCATGTTGGCAGTCTCTCCCACCCAAAAAACAAACAAAAAAACCCCCAAAAAAACCCATCTCGCCAGACTTGTCTCCGTCCCCCACCCGTACGGCTTGCTGATGATCGGTTTGCTTTCAGAGCTTCAGAGCTGCTGCTTGTGTGCCCGTTTGTGTGAAAGCGTTTCAGTTGGTTAAATCTCGGGGATGGAGCGATGAGGGGCTTCTTGTTGGTGGAGGAGTGCCAAATGGAACAGATGGGCGGAGACAGTGCGCTGCCAGAAGAGACTAATTATCAGGATTTTGGTTCCAAAACAAACATATTGCAATCAAATCACATGCTGCAATCATCTCCACATTGTTCTGTGTTTGTGTGCGCCGTATTTGTGACAATGACTTGGCTCAATTAACTTGTGGAGGACAAGATTGGATCAGTTCCAGCGTTGTTATTCGGAAATAGTTGGAGCCCCTTTTTCCTCTAGCACTAGTCTTTTGTTCTCAATCATGCCATCATAGCTGTTTTAGCGAAGTGCTAATTGCTGTGGATAGACTCAAACAACACTGTCACAGTTTGAATTGGTAAAGTTCTGCATGTTTTGACCCAGGCTCCCTTTGGCCCCTTCAAACTACCTGGGACTTAAAAAAAAAAACTCTCTCTCTTTTGTAATTTAGCTGCTGGTCCTCTTCAGTGAGCACACTGGGACAGTCAAACACAACAGGCCTCAAAAACCAATTTTTTTTTTTTGCTTTAACTTTATACTTTTTTAGGAGGTGTAAGATTTCAGACTCAGCAAGTTCTTTGAACGTCCACGTTTTAGGTGAAAAGCTATTAGAAGAAAACGCAGCTTACTTTGAGGAGGAAGCTGAACTTTACTAGTTCTTTTCAAAAGGATATGACTAAAATCTACCCAGAAGACATCAGGTTAGTTTATCTTGTGCGAACAATGATAGGCCGTACCATATCAGTTATAGATGCATGCGTTTGTGTCATTGGTGTGGAAGTTTTCTCGTTAGGCATACTCCTGTTCCAATGTTTTCTTTGTCTTGTGCAAAATGGCTAAAACAAAATTACTTGGTGATCGTATGAAAAAAAACCTTCTGTCATGAGCGGCCATTTTTTATTCAATGAAACAGGTGACATTACATGGATTTTCCTGCAAAAGTTTTCTTCTATTTGCTAAAAATTACAGGAACAACTTTAAAAGGTCTAAATGTTTGCACGAATAGATAACGCATAGATTAAATGACATTTTTTTTGTAATGTTTTGACCTGTTGATACTGATTTAAATTTATTTCCATTTTCGTGAACTCTAATTTTAGATAGTAGGACTGAGCTACCGTCACAACAATGTGTGGGACAGGAGCATTTTGACAATATTTGAAAATAAACCGAAAATGAATGCTGAGTTGATGCTTTAAACCATCCTTAGCATCTTGTTTTAGCGATGGTTGGTATGGCTAGCGTGACTAAAACAGCCGCTTCGGGTGTATTCGCTCGAGAATGGGAATCATGACCTTAACTGTGAGGGGGAATGCACATCGGGAGCGCTGTAGCACAGCAGGTTTAATAAGCACACGTCCATTGTGAGCTTGAGTGCACATTGCAAGCTGAGGTGCTTTACACGTTGTTTAGCTGAAAATAATTAGGAGGTATTTTTTTTGACGTGTGACACTGAGATTTCCAAAACCAGCATTTTCATGACAGAGGTTGAAAGTTCATAAAGATATGCCCTAGCATCATCCAGTTATACACTCAGCCTTCCTGTTATCTGCGAAAGGACTTGCTCTCTCCCAGTCTGAATGAACCACAGATATATCTCAACATGTCATAGAGAATATGTGTGTTTTTTTCAGCTTTAAAAGCTTCTCAGACCTCTGTTCTTCCTCTGACTACATTTTAAGCATTGCCCTCATACTAAAAGTTACCTTCTTTCTCAGTAACAGCATCCACACGGAAGAGTGATGTCAGCATGACCTGTTAGTGCACAGTATACTTATCTCTAGGATAAAATTTGTATTTTTGAGTTTCTGATAAGTTGAAAAGCAGCCATTAAAGGTCCCCAGCCATTTTCTTTGGACATCACTAATATTTTAGAGAGGGTTTTTGACAGGAGTCTGGATCGGTGCCTTCAACCCGATAACCAACCTAAGAATGCCCTCGCTATCGGGTTAAAAAACGATACTCGATTGGATCTGTCCCATATCTAGCTAATATAGCATCAAAATTAGGCAAGGACAAGCGAGCGATCTTTCTTTTTGGGCTAACAGTTTACAGTCTTTCTCCTGCTGATTGGCTAAAACTGATGTATTGTGGCAACAAAACAAGTTGACACTTAAATAACAGTATGTGAGCGTATTTACCATTTGGACGAAGTAGATTTGTAATTGTGGGATAAAAAATGGTTTTTAGGCTGTCAGAAATTAAAAAAACCCTTAACAGCCATAATAGACAGTTACTTTAATTTGAAACAAAAACTGAATTAGACTGGCTTTCACTGTAAACATAATGTTGAAATGTGAACCGCATCGTTAGGTCAAAAATAATTAAACTCATGATTAAAGCTCCGTTTTAAGAAATGTCATTTTTCTGTCCGCACACACAGAAAAAGTGTTTTGCCCACGCAAATCCAATCTAGATTTACAGCCAGGGTGGATACATTTAGCCAATAAAACCATGTTTATATTGTTGTCAGGGTGACACAGATAAGACAGATAAACAGTTGCAGAACTGAACCACCACAGCTGGGTGAATTTTCCTTTTCCAGTCACACAAAGCCACTCATAAGTCTTTCTTTCTTTCTTTCTTTCTCCATCTATTTCTCAATGTACAGACTTTTCTGTTGATTTATTTTCCTCTCAGACGGTTCGGAGTCAGATGAAATCCACCGATCCACGGTCTAACATCACACATGACCCAAAACTATTATAGCGCTAACCCATCCTTTCCACCGGACGCGTAAGCAGCACGTTACAGGAGCAGCACGTCATACGCAGCGGATAGCCACCACTGTAGTCGATAGAACCCTTTCCACCGGAGGCGAAAGCAGCACGAGTCTGCCGCGTCTCAGAAGCGTCATGTCGCAGCACTTTTCTAAATATACGCGGCAGTCCTATTTTCTATGCGGTACGCCTCTGAAACACGTGCATTTCTACATTTTAGATAGGGGAGACAGGAAATATAACGGCTCGGCACCAGAAATTTTCAAAATAAAAGAAACGTGCTGCTTTGCGGTTGCTTTACTTAAAAAAAAGTCACTACCCCTGCGGCCCGGTGAGAAGTTAGTACCTCGCGGGAGGGTCTCATTTGTGTGTCATCACACAAATGAGCGATTTTGGATATTCCCTGTCATAACATAAACTTATTGGTGGATATAAAACGGACATAACATAAAACACCAACCTTTTGGAGCCATGTTGTTGTCTTTTCCTGGTTATTGTTGTCATAGACGTTTATATATGTCTATGGTTGTTGTGTTTACTGACGAAACCACGCGTGATTTTGCTAATCTCGAGTG
This sequence comes from Valencia hispanica, assembly GCA_963556495.2. NCBI lineage: Eukaryota > Metazoa > Chordata > Actinopteri > Cyprinodontiformes > Valenciidae > Valencia > Valencia hispanica. The sequence goes on from OY747712.1 coordinate 34,760,817, forward strand.
AATTCGTGCTCTCTCGGTGACAGCTGCTTCCCTGCTGCTATGCGCCTCATACGCACCCGGTGGAAAGGGCCAAGCAGGAGAATACGCAAGTGAAACGTGCTGCTCCTGTAACGTGCCGCTTACGCGTCCGGTGGAAAGGAGGGGTAAAAGTGATAACCGAGCATTTTTTACACATTTAAGGAGATGTCATAGTTTTCAGTCTGGTGCATAAGGAAAATAAATGCTGCAAACGTTCTCCCCATGTAAGACAGTTTATTATGGTTGATACGTTTGGAGAGCCATTTAGCAACTTTATTCATTTCAAGCTTCTAATTGCCTGCTTTTTATGCCTTTATTTGAGATGTTTTCAGCTGCAAGGCTACATAGAAATTCCACTTCTTACCTCTCATTTCAGATTATATGACTCAATTGAAACATTTTCTGATGGAATAATATGTTTCGTTAATTAGTTTTTTTTTTCTAAAAGCTTTTCTGAGTACCCTGATTTAGCTCAAGAGGTAACCAGACCGCAGTCTTGTTTCTGGGAAATTGAGTAAAATCGCACTCTTTCCTTTTTTTATCCTATCGTCTCACTCTGTATCACTCTCCTCACATAAAGTCGCCCTTTACCTCTTTCTCCATGTCTCACTTACTGCACATTCCATTTCTCAGCGGCTCCTCCTTTTTCTGCTCTTTCTCCTCTTTTCCTTGATACGCAGTATTCCTCTCTTTTTCTCCCCCCTTTGTCCTTGTCTGTCATCCTAATAGTCTCTCTCTCTCCCCCTCTTTCTCCCCCTTCCTCCGACCCTGACCCACTTAGCGGGCTGCTTGTTATTCAAACCTTTGCTTTACCCACACAAATAGACGTACACACAGAAATGGAGAGTGAGCAGCAGAGATATGAGAGAGAAAGAGATAGGCGCGGGGAGGGAGACAGGAGAGGTAATTCGGGTTTAATACAAAACCCAGCAATCTCTTTTTAGTCCTCTTGCTGAAAGATTAGATAGAAAGTAAGTACTGATATGAATGTTCTTTCATAAATCCTTAAAGGATGCAAAATATATTTCCTTCTTATATATACAATGAACACCCTAAGTCACATGTTTTTTTATGGGAAAAACACTAGATGCTCAAAATCAAGCTACGGTGCTGCTTCAGTTCTGACTTGCTGTACTGTGTTTTAAATCTGAAATAAAGTAAAGCAAACATTGTCTGGCTGAAGAATGTCTGCATGCCCTATTTGTCCATCGAGGCCTAAAGGACGTGATTTTGCATCCGTGTCGAAAATATGTTTTTGCAGAGGATTTTAATAAAACATCATGTTTCCATGTCAAATGGCTTTGTTGCACTGATGACACCGAAAGAAATTCCCAAGTATGCAATGGACCAGGGCTTAGCGAACGCAACACCGGCATCATTTTGTTCAATAGAACAGTTACAATCTACAACTATTTGAGACCACATCTAAAAACGTCAATTTTTAATAGTTGAAACAGCAAATATACCTTAATGTGCATTAAATTGCACAGTGGAAACTGTCTTAGCACTACCACTGAAGCTAACATCTGCAGTCTTCCTGATGTCTGCTCTTAGGGATACAGACAATAAATAGTGCTCCTGGATTGGCTTATTTTTCAGACGTCAGCCGGTAGCCTGTCAAGTAGCATCGCGCCTATGTATTTCAGCTTCCCAAGCTGCATTATCTTTTCAATATTTTAGATATGCTCTACGAAAAAATCAGTGAATAATTTGGAGTCACGTTCCTATGGAATAATATTTCATCCAAAAATCCCGAGCGGGATTTTCAACCCTCACCTGCGCGTATTCAACAAGGCACGCACGTAATTGCTCATGCGCGTGCGCGCATATTCAACAACCGCGTGTAGAATTCATCGCATGAGTATCCAACAACCGGCGCATGTGGATTTCACCTCACACGCTCTACATGAAGCTTTCATGCACGCTTGAGGGTAAATCTTAGGAGAGGCTGCGCCCTCGAAAGGAAATTCTGCGCGAGCGAGAAAAAGACTTTTGACTGTTTGGAGGAGGAGCCTAAGATTGGCACTGACCCTGTGTAATTGGTCTTTTTAAATCAGTAACGCCCACAGGATCAGTAGAGTTATATTTTTTTTCACAGTTTAACAATACAAGAAAATAGCATTTGTCAAACAAAGAAAACATGAGTTTGGTGATGCCAGACAGCCTGGATAATAGCTAAAGTACATTAGTGTAGCATTCAACCAGAGAAAAAAAGAAAAACTAAAAACGTAAATAAATGAAATGAAAAATACACTTTAAAAAGGGCTAGGGGTAAAAAGTTCACAATCAGTTCATTATATCCTTTCAAGCAATTGCAGTGCTTTTCTCCATTAAAGAAAGTGAAGCAGAAGAAGAGTTTCAGTTCTTTCAGGAAGGTATAAAACAGAGGTTTGCATTTGAGAAATTTACATTTATGAATAAAAAAATGACAACAGAATATAAATTATGACATTCAATCTGAGTTTTTTCTTTTTCTTTTCGTAGAATACTAAAAGTAATGTGATGTTTGGTGAACTCTTATGAAAAAATCTCACTGATCCTGTGGGCGTTACTGATTTCCAAAGACCAATTACACAGGGTCAGTGCAAACCTTAGGCTCCTCCTCCAAACAGTCAAAAGTCTTTGACTCGCTCGCGCAGAATTTCCTTTTGATGTCGCAGCCGCTCCTAAGATTTACCCTCACGCATGCATGAAGAGCGTGTGAGGTGAAATCCACATGGTTGTTGGATACTCATGAGATGAATTCTACACGCGCGTGCAGTTGAATATGCGCGCACGCGCATGAGCAATTGCGTGCGTGCCTTGTTGAATACGCGCAGGTGAAGGTTGAAAATCTCGCTCGGGATTTTTGAATGAAATATAATTCCATACGTTCCACAGAAAGATCCACTAACAGACCGAGGTCTACTGTAGTTGTGTTTTATTGTTTTTAAAGTCAAAAACCTGCAACTAGTTTAACACAAATATGAATAATTTAAAAAGCTGAATGCATCACAAATATCAGTAGATGTCATGTTAATTTAAAACAGTTATTTCACTATTCTAAACATTCAGGGAGACAATCTATTTTATGAAGAAGAAGAACAAACAAAATACATTATGGTAAACTCTTCTTGTCTAATCCCACTACACAAAGAACTGATGCCTTCACTTCTAACTACATGCTTTGACAAAAGGTTTACTTACACATAAGTCATACAGTAGTAAGGGTTCAACATTAAAAAGCTTTTAATATTTAAACCAGTGCTGGTCTAAGATTCATCATTTCAACAAAAGTGTTGAGCAAGCAGAAGTAAAGTTAAAGGAAGTGACAGCTACTGAGATCCATCTCTGTCCTTGTGTCCCTCTGAGTTAATGAGGAAGGTAATAGGTTCCACTCACTGAGCACTCACTGAAAAGAAATCATCACTATTTCTCTCCTCTGGCCTTTTTTTCTTTCTCTGTCCTCATTCTTTCTCCTCTCCTCTCCTCTCCTCTGATGGTTCTTACTGTGAGTTCAGAACTATATTTGTCCCTTGGATTACACAAACACATTTCCATTTAGTTTACTCTGCAAATGACTGTAATTGTACCCTCATACAATCTGATTAAGGGACTCTGAAACTGCTTCTATTTTTCTTAAGTAATACATTTATAGAGCGTACATGATTGAATGCGATTGAGTGTATCGTTCAAGTTCATGAGTTTCTCTCTGTCTGAGCAATTTGAAAGGAAACAGTGACTTAATAATAATGCTGTTTATTATTCTTCCTCTGTACTCAGAAACATGTCTGGCCCTCTAAAGTTTATTGGAAGAGCTTCGTGCATGTTTTTCATTCTGGTTCAGCTTGTCCCCAAAAATTGTACATATTCCGACTTCCAAACAGATCTCTTGTTCTTGTTTTCCAGGTTGACCTTAGACCCCGATCAGAAGCAAGTTAAACTGGTTCTGAAAAAGCTTTGGGCGTGTGCTCATGCTCGTCCTACTGGACTGAAGGTTCTTTCAGAGCACATTCTGTTACCAGCTCTGTAGGATTCTTAGACAGAAATTGAGGCAGGAGGCAAAAAACTGAATCTGAAATGGTTAGGCATTGGCCGGTTACTAGTATCAATTGCCCCTTTTCCACTAGGGTCGGCTCGACCCAGCACGGCCTGGTAGTGTTTCCGTTGCCATCTCAGGAACGCGGAAGTGGGCAAGGACATGGGCGGGCTCAGTGTCGCAAAGTGGTGCGAAAAGTCCGTGATGTCATTCGTAAGTGGCGTAAGCCTAGTAAACAAATGCGGTCGTGCGCACGGAGAGTGGAAGGAGATGGGTAAAACAATGAATGGACTGACCCAGACGCTGCTGCTGAGCCTGTGGCTGCACTAATACCTTGTGCAGAGGATGGGTGGGGGGGGGTGGGGGGTAAGCATGATGCTGTGATGCTGCACATGTTAGACCAATAGTCAGAAAATCCTCAAGCAAGTTGTTTTCTTGTCAATAAAGTTTTGATTTTTCTCAGATATAGTCGCTGGCTTCTCTTCTCCTTCACCAAAACAGTGAAAGTATTTGTCAATTATAAGAGTCATACATAACCCTATACATGTTATATAATACAATTATCATTACATTTAGAATAAAAATGTATGTACTATCAAGTAAAGATAAAAAGCTGTTTACTGAGTAATAAAAATGTACCAGTATAATTATCTTTATCACTACCACTAGCCTACTACTGAGTGCACACCTTTTTCACCATTACCTCTATTAATTAATGGGAATGCACAAACTTCGTTATAATTAACGTTCAAAAGACAAGTGTCTTCTCTGACTGCTAAATCATAACAGATGTTAGTTCTCTGTTAAAGTCTGTTTTTCCCTTTTCCCCAACTATACCACATGTACAGTATAACCCCATGGATGGATAAATGACTGTAATTTTGGTAACACTGCAAACTCTATTGAAATAGAAACATATTCCGGAATTGCGCTGCTCAAGGTGGCAGCATGTTGGAGTAGCTCTGTTACTTTGATTCATATTTTTTTTCTTTTTTAAAACTTTAATTCTTCCATTTTTGGTAGAAACATTGTTTTTGTGGACAACTGTTCTCTCTGGTTTTGAATGCTGTGCAGTTGGAAGGATTTTTGCTGATACTTTTTTTTTGGGACATTTGTTATGATGCATAACCATGGCAACAAGGTGGTTTACAACTGGCAGCAGCTGATTAACATCACAAAAGCTCAAATAACACCTCAACTACAGCCACAAAACCCTGATGAGTTGAAAAGAAGACGCCATAGATCCAGAGTATCCTCTACATCAGACTGTCATACAACTACAGAGCATCTTCAGTCAGAGGCTTCTTCAGATCTGCAGAGCGCTACAAGAGATCATCCCTACCCACAGCCATTAGCATCTAAAACAAATCTTTGAAGGAACTTGCATAATGAGTTACAACAACATTTAATTTCCCTTTGGGATTAATAAAGTAATTTTGAATTTGAATTGAATTTGAAACTCTATTGAAATAGAAACAAAATATTTCCATATTTGCATTGCACAAGTAAAGTCCTTGGCAGACTATTTATTTGTGTCTGTTTACCACTGCGTGCACCAAGCCATGAAACACCTCCAAAAAAGCTTGATTGAAGCGGTTTTCCTTTCCTGAGCCAACTGCACTCTTCTTAGCTCAGTCTCCATCTCCCTGGCAAGCCGCATCTCCTTCACCAAACAAGCAACGTTGCCCTGGGACAAAGCATCTTCATCTGCCCCCCTCTTTCTTGCAACACCATGCCCATGTCTCTTATACCTGAAGAAGAAATAAAAGACAGAAAACGATGTGGGTAAATAAATACATAGTCCAAGGAAATACTTCTTGTTAAGTGCCTTGAGATGACATCTGTTGTGAATTGGCGCTATATAAATAAAACTGAATTGAAATGAATTGAAATCAGTCATCACTCACTGTTTTACGACAATACAGATGCTGATGCTGGAGCCGGTATCTAGCCCACTCTCTCTCTCCCGTTACTCACCGGCCTTTCACCACAAATGGCGTCTATTTCTGCAAACCGCTTCCAGTGCTTGCGGTCTGCCCCACTCTGACCATTGTGGCCAGATATTCGCACTTTACATTTTTTTTGTGTCCCCCTGCAATGTTTTGCACTCCACTGGAAGCCATGCGTCGCCGTTCTGTGACATCACTTCACACGCACACGGCCAGTCATATCAGTGGCTACCACTTCGTAGATAGGAGTGAGAGTGACATCACTTTACCGGACCAATCAGTACATAGGTGGGCGTGTTGGAGCCCCTTGACTGAGCCAGGTGTAGTCTGCAATAAGGCGCCGGGGCGACCCAGACACAGTCATTTGCCATCACTTTTATCAACACCATTTCAAAACTACAGCTGAGAAGTTACAGCAGGTTAAGCAGATTTTACCTTCTGTAACAGCTTGTTATTCTTGTGTTAATCAATAAAGGGTAATGTTATACTTTTTCAAGTTTTTGAAAAAATACCATAACATGAAAATATGGTAATTTCACTAAACACTATCATAACATGAGAATCTCATATTGGTTTACAGTAAGGCTGCATGATATCAGGAAAACGTGATTACACGAGGCCAAGCTGGTATAATGATATGACCAGCAAATAAAACAAAGGCTTAAGTATACACTGTTAATGTCTTTCTGTTTTGGAGTCACTGCAAGCACACAACTCAGATAGTGAGTTTTTAAATCAAATACTGAGAAAAAATAAGAAAAACATTTATCTGTGTACAGTTTTGTTGCATGGTTCTGCAGTTTTTGGTTGATTTTACGAAAACATCTTGATGCGTTCTTAAAATTGTTTCTGCAGCATTAAACAACAACAAGCCTCTCCAAATATATTACTGGTATTTGGAGCTTTTGGTACTTAAGAAAGTTAGGCCTTGATATTTGCAGTAAAGTAAACACTGTAACACAGTGTATGGTCAAATACAAAGATATGAGGAAGCATACCCTTATGGATGAAAAAAATAGGGATGTAAGAAAATATTGATACGGCGACATATTGAGATATTTTATGTTGCGATATTGTATCGATATTTAAAACCAATGTATCTATTTTCACTTATTTTTTTGAATTTGAATGGAACCATTAATGATGACAGTAATTTTTGTAGTAAAATTAAAAGTATGACAGGTAGTTGGTGGCTGTTTTCACCTTCTTTGTTCCAGTGGATCAACTAGATCTAGTAATAAAACTGAATCTGTTAGAGTATGAAACAGCTTGGCGCGTTTAGAATGCTGTCAAAGTTTTTTTACAGTTAAATTCAGCTTTAAAAATCACAATATATTGTCTTACTCATCGTATCGCAATATATCGTATCGTCCCCCCTGTATTGTGATACATATTGTATTACTAGATTCTTGGCATTACACCATCCCTAATAATTATTGGTGCTTTACTGAAGGAAGATAAGGTTAAATTTTAGATTAAAAATACCAGAATAATCCTCATAAGCTCAACATGTTATTGTGATTGAGTTTTGGCGTTCCAAAAAAGCTCATTTTATCCATAATGCAGCTTCTTCCCTTTCTGACCACCTGGTCATGTTGGAGAGCTACTTTGTTGCAGTAGCACAAATTTCACAAAATCTACCATTGACTCCTGAATGATTGGTTTTGGTTTAGTTTTTAACTTTTCTCCAAGTTTTTTGTGTGCAAGAGAAAGACCAACATCACAATTCGCAATTTAATGTTGTCGGATATTAACTCGTCTTTTTGTCGGTCAAGAAATAGAAAACATAAAAGGTGTCTCAGTATAAATATAACTCATACAACGCTGCAACCTAGAATTGAATGCTCCAACTAAATGAAATATTCTGCACTTACAAGTAGCACGAATCAGGATCTAGAAATAACAAGTATTAAATGAATCTTTATTTTTCTTAATTTATTTTATCTTTCAGATAACATGTGGACCCAAGATTTTGTTGTAAGGAGGTCTTCATTTACACGTTTTATTAGGGTGTTATTCTTCCAGACGGTTTTGCTGTAGTACTACATGTGCAGTCTTTGCTGACAGTCGAAGGTACAGTAGGTGGAAGAAAGTTATTCGACATTGAGGTCAGACATTCTCCTCCTCCCTTCCTCTCTCACTAAAGATGTTCACGCTGAGAGCAGAATGAGTATGATTCAGAGGGATGGAAAATATACCCGTTCCTGTTATTGTTGTTCTTATATTGATATGTGAAACTGTTCTGCGTAGAGCACTAAAACTTAACTGTTAATGCTCCAAACCAACATCCTGTCCATCACACTGTCTGTTTGTTCCTTTCAGCTTTCTGTTTGCTCTGTAATTCTACACCTCGTTTGCATAATACCCAACAGCTGGCAAATGGATAGTGCAGCTACACCTGTCTGTCCATCTTAATGTGTGTGTGTGTGTGTGTGCGCGTGCGTGTGTGTGTGTTTGTGTGTGTGTGTGGGTGTGTGTGTGTGTGTGTACACAAGTCAGTGCTTTGCTTCTGCCCACCTGTTCAAATGTTCCTCTTGTGTTTGTCAACTGAAACAATGATTATGTTCGCAGGATACAGCGAATTATTTAAATTTGGCTCACCATGCAAATATGCATTTGTTTGGTCTCTCTTTGGTTGGATGTTGGGCCTCAAGACTAAAAATCAATAAATTTAATACTGGCTTTTATAGATTGTGGCATTTGGTCCTTTTTAACTAGTGATAAGCCACTTTAAGATTGAGGGTGACTTAACTGGCATATTTAAGGACCATTTTTTAAATAAGTTTCCAATAATTTGATAATTTACAGCTTCAAATATAAACTGTCCCTATCCTACAGGACTGTAGGTACTTTGACCTCTTGCTTCATATTTTAGGTGTGCATAGTCAGCTTACGGGTTCAAGAAATACCAAGTTTCTTAAAAGTTAAGTTTCAAAACTGCTATGATTTTCCAACATGTCTCCATCGTATTTTAATTAGGTAACCAAAGAAGTGAATAAAGCCCCTCCTCGTCTGACCACTTCTGGTCAGCTGGCTTAAAGAAGACTGCTACACTTTTCCTTTGCTTACAAAAAAGACTTATTCAGCTGTTTAGAAATATTTCTGGTTGGGAAAAACTCAGTCATGGTGTGGACACTTGTACCTTATATTAAGTTAATACTGGTTTGAAGCCAGTTGACAAACATTTAATTGCTCAGTTAATATTAGCTTGTTGTGCCTATGTTACTGTATAAAGAGCAGAGCAGTGACAAAGGTATTACATTCTGCAAAATAAGAACTTTAAAACTGCTTCTATACTTAGTAGAAGTTTATTCTATATATTTACTTAATTCTTTGTATCATCTTTCAGTCCCAATCAAAAGTGGTATGGCTGGATCCTAGCAAGGCTCCAAATAGAGCTTCAATATGCAACAAGAAGAAATGGGAGTGAAACAAAACATTTTTTGAGCATGCAATTGATTGAAAACAACGCTTAAACTGAAACTGATCAAAAGTTTACCTTGAAGAAAACCCCCGTAAACCACCCCACTACAGAAATCAAAGCTCCAAACATGAACTCGGTAATGAGTAGCTTCACCGTTTTCGTTGATAAGTTCAAAAACTCGTTGCGGCATGCTTGATGCAAACATTTCCAGGTGAGTGGGAACATTCCTCCAAGTGGTGAAGACGGCCACACGAAGGGCAGCTACTATCTGGAATTGTCCGTTTTTGTTTGAGTTTCGATTGTCCTGTGTCTTGACAGACAGCCAATTGGATCCTCCTGCTCAGTGCTGGTGAAATGTTTTGGGGTCTTCAACTTGACTTTTTTGTTCCATAACCCTCAGGATCATTTAAGAAATTCCAAATGACTATCTTACTGCGTTCCATCTCAGCAGTGATGGTGCGGCACGAGAAACCAAATGGAGTTCAATAACTTGAACACATTCAAAAAGGGAAAGTTATTTTGCCTTTGCCATCAGAATGTCATTATAGTGTGAAAATCTGACAAAAAATGACAGTGAATCCACATTTTTGCACAGGTTTGTCGTTGTTTTCAATAAATTGCATGCTCAGATTTTTTTTTGCCTCACTCCCATTTCTTCTTGTTGCATGATGGCGCTCTACTTGGAACCTTGTTAGAATCCAACTATGCAAAATGTGATTTATTGCCATTTTTAAAGTGGTCTTAAAGTTTTGATTGGGACTGTATTACTGGTATGTCACCAGCAGCAGGAATAACTATTGATTTTGTAGTTTAGTTTTTTGTTTCTTTCTACTTAAAGAAACTCAACAAGCTCTTTTCTACCCATGTACTTAAACAATTGTGAATTATTTTCTTTTTCTTTGTAGTTTAGCATTTTCATAAATGAAATTTCACATCCATCCGTCCTGACCACACAATCTTATTCTTGCCGGATTGTGGCAGGGCTAGTGTCTCTCCAGCTTTCATTGGGCGAGAGGCAGCGTACACCCCAAACACCAGTCCATCACAGGGGCAATCTCACATTTCATTTATCCCTCCATCCATCCATTTTCTGTACCCGTTGCCTATCTCGTATTTGCATAGTGACCTCCTGGTGTTAAATATAACTACATCTCCTTACAGTAGATTATGATCATATTGAAGATAAAAAAATATTTTACCTTGTCATTATGGATACGAAAGATCCAAAAAGTGGGTAGGAACCGATGCATGGTTGATATGAAATATGTACCAGAAAGCTTTGCTTTTACACCCAAAACGGTTTGTACAAAATTCCCAAAGCTGCTCTTCATGGTTTCCACTGCAGTTAATCATTTTTGACAGTGATCCCTAGCTAAAGTAATTTGTAGTTTAATAAATGTATTTTATTTTACCCGTTTATCTTTTTATTAAAACATTATCATGGTATATTTAACGGTACAAATTACATGAGGTAAAAAAGCTAAAATGAATCTCAATGCTAAAGCCTCCTAATGAGCTGAAATAACGGACTCGCAATGAATCTTTGTTAGTTGCTTATAACCTGTGACATTAAAAGATTTGGACAAGTTAAAACTAATGAAAAAGAAGGAGGAAGTGGAGTTCTGGTAATAGAGGAAGTTTGGTAAAGGTCATGCTCTATTGTAGGAAAAATGATCCATGTAAGCTATAATAAACATGTGTTTTTATGTGCAGCTAGTTTGACAAATAAAGATAAAATCACTTTTTGAACTCTTGACAGGCTGCTGTGGTGTCTCCTTATACAAGGTGCGGCCATTCCGATTAAGAAACATAATTTTTTTGCATGCCTAATTGCTGATAAAAGATTTTTGGTAAACTCCCAACCAGTTGTGCATTTTACTGATCACTCTATGTAATTTCTGGCTCTCCCTAGGGTCGTTCTGTTTATCAATTACATTTTTGGGAGGAAAATAATAGTTATAATTTCTGTTTTAAAAATATAAGCTTTTTTCAATCCTCAGAGTATAAGAGGACTTTTAGTGTCAGAAGACAGAAAAACGGTCGGACCCCTTGCCAGTTAATCTGTTACCTACATCTCACTGAGGGCTGGCTGCTCTCTGTTTGCCGGGTTTGATTTTTTTCAGTTTGTTGACATTGTTTCTCTTGCTTTTGTTCTCTCCAGCTGGACAGGGACACCATGTTCCTGGGTATGCCAGAGGCAGGCCTTGACTTCACCTCCACCAATCAGGTTAGTATCTGTGACGCAGTGTGTGGATGTTTCAATGCGTGAGACCCAGAAGGTGTGTGCTCCAAAAAGCGTCTAGTTTAAGCTGAATCGAGATCTCTCCTGACTTAGTTGTGGAAGTTTCTTTAACAACCACCAGCAGGGCTGGATTTAGGAGACTCCCTGGGCTAGAGCCAGTTTTTGCTACATAGGTTTATTTTACACATGCATATTACAATAGATTAGTAGTTAGGTACACTTTAAGCCTTTTCTCCATGAATATCTTTTTTTCCAGAATGATTTTCAGGTTTGTCTTTTCTGAAAAGTTCTGAACACAGGTTCTTTTCTTTCATCTGTGCAAACAAATTGGCCAAAATGTTACAGTACAGGCCAGGCACAGTTACATAACATAAAACCAGCAGAACAAAGAGGCCAAAATTACAATAAATAAAAAAAGGTCACAGTAATATAAACCTGTATGTTTAATGAACTGTACAAAATACTGTGTTCATAATATATCCATCTATTTAAAAAATGCAGTCTCCAAAGCATTCTACAGACCATCTACAGTATATATGTTAAAAAGGAAACCTTAAAAACAACGTGTAAAAACAAAGAGCAGCATGGCAGATGCTTTTATGCTGAAATATTTTTGATAAATACCTAATTTGTAGTTTATGCAGACGTGATCTGAGGTTTGAGACATGCATGAAACTTAATATGTACCCTATGAGCAAAGGCATAACAACTAGTAGCTTTATTGTTTTAATTGTACAAAAAAATTAACAATACAGAATGATTTTACATGATAACCAAAACTGAATGTGGTTATCATCTAGCTTCATTTTTTGTAGCTTCTGAGTAGATAAAACACATAGAATCTGCTAAAATAATACCCAAATTTATAGCAGGTTTGTACAAAATGATGATTAATGATTTAATCATATTTTCAAGTAAAATGAGAAGCATATATTTAATTTCCTTCAGTTTTTTTATCTTCCTAATTACATCAGAGAATTGTAAAAGAGCCAACAATTTATGAATTTGTTTTTCCAATTTGGTTTGTGCAGAGGAAAATGCCTTCGTTCGTCAGTAGGTAATGGACATTTTCTAGGTCTCAGTTAGAATTCAGCCTTAGTTACAGAGACAAAGAATCCCCTGTTGGTAGCACTGAATCAATTAGTCTTTATTCTTCGGACTCTTTTCATAGACAACAAGGGCCACACAGAGTGATTTACATAAAATAAAAACAGGAGGCAATGAAAAACAAACAACAACAAAAACTAAACACTAATGAGGTAAACAATAATAAACATTAAAGTCTAATTAATTTCTAAGATAAATATTTTCTAGAAAATTCTGATAACAAGAAAAAAGATCACAAATGAAAGAAAGAAAGAAAGAAAGAAAGAAAGAAAGAAAGAAAGAAAGAAAGAAAGAAAGAAAGAAAGAAAGAAAGAAAGAAAGAAATAAGAGTGGTAAATTTAATTATCAAAAATCAATTTAAGTGTGTTTGAAACTGCAAAAAAATTACTGATATAATTAACATAAGATAAAGTTCTACAGACGAGGGCTGTAGTAAGAAAATGTTTGTTTTTCTTTTGATTTTAGCAGACGATCTCAAGGATCTGGATTACTTTTACAATGAAAGCAAATCTTATAAATATGTTAGACTAGCTTGTATCGTTATTCAGTTGATTTCCAGATTATTTTGTCATGCTATTTTGTTCAGTAAGAAACTTTTTTGAACTGATTTACTTTCAAATGTAATCAGTTTTCTAACAGAAAAAAACATCTGTGGGAGGATCTCAAACTTGCAGCAAAGATAATAGAAACTATGATCTTCCACACAAAGAAATTCATAAATTATAACAAAGGCAAATGTTTCAGTCAACTTAAAAGCAGTTACACTCTTAAAGACTAAAATTAAATACTCGTACCAACCTCAGCCAAGGTGATAATTTTAACTTGCACGTATTGTAGCGGCTTTATGAGCTCCACGGTCAGATTGTGGCTTCTCGACAGACGATACAGATACTGTTTCTTTGATGTGGAAAGAATACTTTTTTTACCCTAAACTTTTTAAAATATCAGTTTAGCCATGTGCTGTGTGTTATATTTATCAAAATGTGATGCATTTTATTCTAGATTGTGCACCATGCATGTATATTTGCCACGATCGTGCAGGCATTTTGTAGGTACGGAGGTGCCGCAAAGACTGAACTGTTACGAAACTATGCAATTAGTCAATAAGTAGAATTTACAGCTCAGAACATACTGATGAACCGCTTCAGTGATTCACTCGGGGGGGGGAACCCCAATAGGATCCAAACTTAAATGAAGAGCACTTCTTCGGTATGAGTGCTTTTAACAGATTATCTGACATATCCACAAGTTTTTGTATGAATCCTTTTTCAGAGTTTTAAAGGTATCTAACAATGAACCGAACAAATACATGATTATCTTTTTGAAGAGCATCTTTTTAAGTCAGAATTTTAGTAATTCCTCAGTCGATACGCACACGGTGTTGCTCAGCAGTCATACGGCAAAACAGCGGCTCTCTCTTAGTGAAAGAAATGAGAGAGGTTTGAAATCGAAGTACACCGCTTTGCTTCATGTGCCTCTGTCTGGGTGCCGTAAGTGATATTGATTCATAGCGCAGAATGGGGAGGAAGTTTGTTTATTGTAACTGGAAATAAGACCAAAAGTAGCTAAAAGGGGAACTCAACGGAGAAAGGCTGCTTGATGAAGGGTTCTTCAAGAAACTAAATTACACCAACAGCAGCTAGTTACTGGTATAAGCTTCACTACCAGGTATTTTGTGAAATGTATGATAATGAACTGCTTGTGGGAGATGGACGGAAATTTCCGTCCATCGCATAAAGATACACGCATAAAGATACACCAACATCCACATTTTGTTGCAAAATCCCATGAATGAATATGTCTACTATTGCAGCTCATTTGCGCACCCTTGTTAAGCAGTGATTGTTTTCAACAATGGCCCCTCTGATGGTTCTACAATAAATGTAACTGAAGTATTTTTAATTTATAATTTATACGTTCAAACTTCCTATTTCAAAAAGACCCTTTTCTTTTAGCCACTTTTAAAAATGGGAAAAACAAGAGCACATGTCATTTGAATTTCTGGACATGTTTTGGTCTTTGGTCTTCAATTCAAAAATAGATTATTTATCCCATAGGGAAATCAAATGTTCATACAAGTATGTTCAAAGAGTCGTTGTGGATGGTGATGCTGTGGGCAGGAAGGATGTCCGGTAGCAGTCAGTCTTGCAAACGGAGCTGATGAAGCCTCTGACTGAAGATTGTGGCTGTATAAAAATCTAATGACTTTCACAGTAACATCATTTGAAAGTTGTGGAGAGAGACGTCGGAGTTGGGGATATGAACTTCCTCTTTCCCCTTCGAATTGGCATCGTAGTTCAGGTGTTCATTCAGCTTTTGAGATGTCACCATGGTGACTCGTCATAGCAACTGTCCGAAAGCTAAAAGGTAAAAGCAAAAATCTCTCACGGTATCCAAAAACAGAGGGAATAATTGTTTACTAATTATAAAAAACTGTTTAGAGGGAACAAATTAGTACAAGATAGTAGCTACTCAACTAAATGTAGTCATTTTCCAGTCATACTAATAATGCAAAGATTGAAAACAACAGTGCCCATGCCAAACAAAGCTGGATGAGGACTCATATTTATCTTGCTACAATGCACGGTCAGGGAAATTCCACTGTTGGAGATAGCTGGGGATTCCTTTCATTGTGAGATTATGCTACTGCAACCCAACATGAATTTCGAAGGCTTTTTTGCACATCGTTCCTTGGAGTGCCAATGAGTGTGCAGGACGTTGCAGATCCACGCCGCCGTCGTCGTGCATGCTGCGGCCGCCGTTGTTGTGGGATGACAGACACATTAAAGCTTAGCCGCCGTTAGATTACTTGGCAACAGCCCTGAGCTGCACCATGCAGCAGGCAGTTTTCATCATTGCTGTAAATGCAACCTGCGTTCACATTCCAGCTTCCAGTGGCCAAACATCAGAGCTTATACAACGTTTGTTTGTTAGTGCAGAATTACCACCACCGCCGAGGAAAGCCCATATTAATAAGCTCCACCACTACATTATTCATCGAGAAGCATATAGAGAATATTGTGCTGCACAGAACCGAATGATTTGATGTTTTATTCATAGTGTTGTTCTGTAAGAAGATAGGGAGCAGTGAGGGGAATGAGAATTTATGGCTTTATTACTGAAGTACCATTTCTTCCATAAAGTCAGAGGTTGTTGCGAAGAATGAGCTCGATTTGAGTCCAGCCTGAGCCCAATCTTTGTCATTTTATTACTTGTTAATGCAGCAGGAGAGATGTAACTGTGTTAAGCTGAAATAGAGAGGCTGTAGACATGAAGAGGACTGCCACTGTTATAAAAACAGAGAGGGGAACAATAAGTTATTTTAGTCGCTTTTCACTCCTTTGTTACAATGTGAAAGTTATAATTTAGTACTCGTTTTTTTTACACTCAGTCATTTACACTCATCTTTGCATTAGGTTCTGAAAAGAGTTCATGAGGGGAGAAAAAAAATCCTTTTGCAACATTTGTCTCTTTAAATCCAGTGCTTCGCCACACTGATTTTA
This sequence comes from Valencia hispanica, assembly GCA_963556495.2. Taxonomy (NCBI): domain Eukaryota; kingdom Metazoa; phylum Chordata; class Actinopteri; order Cyprinodontiformes; family Valenciidae; genus Valencia; species Valencia hispanica. Next base: position 34,777,078 of record OY747712.1, read on the forward strand.
AACCTAAATGTGGCGCAATTAAGTTAATATGAATAAACTGAAACTTTGTATATGCTTTTTGTGTAATCCAAAGATGTTGTGTGTAGTATGCACACAAACAAGGAACTGCTGTTCATGTTTTCCTCTACATTTGTATTTTGATGAATGCCAATGATCGAAATATAGTTTCCACTTTTTCAGCTTTGTTAGGTTTTTATTTTTTTGTTTTTTAACAAATCCTGAATTTGTTTTATGTTTCACTGCGAGTACTGCCCTGCTAGAATGACTTATTGCTTAGTTGGTGGGATTAGGCATAGAAAGAGGTGAGCAACAGGATCCATAAATGACTTGACTGCATGTCTGCAGGGGTGTTCCTGTGGTTTGTAACATGGGTGCAAAACGTGCCCTTTTTCAAAGGAAAAAACGTGTTCAGTCACTTTAACCTTTCTGTCTTAGTCACCGTTCATATCATTAAGGCTAATTTTACAACTATTCTCCACCATTTTGGCCATGATGATGATCTACCAACGGATAATGTTTCGATTTTAAAACCAGCTTTCCTAAAAAGGTACGCTTCTGAAACGGAAAAAGTGAAACTTAACGCTGATTGTACGCGAAGATTAGAAACCCTAAATCATACTATTTGGGGGGAGGCCAAAACACAGCGGCGCTTTGTGACTTATAGATTTCCAGTTCTGCTTTTGTTCAAATGCATCTGTTCGCATATTTATAGCCCGAACTAGACATTTTTCAACACTAAAAGGGCAGCTCTGTTTTAACAAACATTAGTGGTTCTATGTCATCCAGAAAGCATTATTCGGCAAAGGATTTTTCAATATAGTGCCTTTTTCATATTTCATCATGTTGCAGCCACAAACTTCAATTTGTATTATTGCCATTTTATCTGATAGATAAGCAAAAAGTAGTGCATAATTGTGTAAAGAAAGGAAAATTATATATGGCTTTCTGATTCACAATTGCATTTAGGTCTGACAAACGTCTGCCCAAGTCGCATGTCTTCTGCAACCTCTAACATATTTCCTTCCAGATTTCCTGTCCCTGATAAAGACACATAATCCCCACACCATCATGCTGCCACTACATCTTATAATGTCCAGCATTTGTTTATATTTATTATAACGACCCATTTTCAACAATGGCTTTAACATCTGGATTTATACAGAGATTAAATTACAAAAATGTGGACTTTATTTACTGATAAGGTGACTTCTGAAGCCAATTAGATGTATTGGATTTTATCAGAATAAAGGGGACTGAACATTTTTATTTTCCTCCCACTGCACAGATACGCACTACTTTATTGTTGTCTATCACATGAAATTTCTGTGAAATAAATTGAAGTTTGTGTTTGTAAAGTGACCAAATGTAAATAGATTTGAAGGTATGTATACTTTGGGAAGGGACAGTGTCACATTTTAAAAAGAAACAGTAGACTGCACCGATTCACAGTGCTTCTGATTGCATCAAATCATAAAACATCAGTAGCATCAAAGGTAGCGAGGTGCAGTATTATGATCGTGAAAAAGATCATAACACGATCTCATTTACGACAGCCTGAGTGATTGGTTTGTTCATGGGGTTTTGTTTTTGGTTTTCTCCTTTTGTAGCTGTATGCATTGTTATTCAGGGATTAGCTGTGTAGGGAACAGGCAAGCAATTTGTTTACAGCCTCTAACTGTCTCTCTGAATGAGTCAAAGCTGTTGGTGCAGATTTAAAGCCGATATTACCCATATTTTATTATGAGATTGTGTCCGTCTCAGTGTGTGTGTGAGCTTTGCATGCAGAAAGGGTCTCCCTTTCTGCCTCCCTCTTATTTCGTCTTTACTCCTCTTCATGACCTTTGTGTTTGACCCCTGACCTCTCCCCTGACCCTGGGCCCACTTGAGTCTTTGTTTGTCTTTGTGATTCTTCCCACAGTTCCGTGTGCCGCAGCCTCCTCACCCGCTCGGCAAGGTGACGCCACCCAACCCAGCGTTGCAGCAGTGGAGGAGGGACCCGCACATGGCCGACAGTCACCGTCTGCCCTGGGTGACTGCCCACACACATGCACATGAAAACACAGACACGGCTCGGTTCTGAACCTGCAGCTTTAACCCAACTGTGACCATTTTGCGGGGTGAAAAGTTGAAGCAGCAAAAGTTCTGAATTTACTAAAAGTTGGATTGCTACCCAAACCAGTGTTGCCGTTTAGTCATGAAAATGCTGTGAAAATAGAGATATCTTTGTTATTTCATGTTTTACATCATGTCAAAACCCACACTATCCACGATGTGGCTGCACAGAAAATCAGATAAACTTTTAAGAAGCTTTCTTGCATTCACAGATAACTTTCATCTGGCTCCAACTTGGGTAAAGTTTTAGATTTTGTGTAGGTGTGACTTTGAAGACAAAAACCTTTATACAGCCTGCATAGTCTAGACTTGGCAGTAAACGTTGTTCCTTGCATTTCCTCCAGTGTCATTTCCGTGCACAATAGATGAGACTTTACGTCTAAAAATAGAAGTAAAGATAAAAAATGCAGTAAATAAAATAACTTGATATTTCCCAGCCATCAGCTGAATATTGTTTCTGCGTAGATATATTTTTCCGAGCTGGTGCGTTGCTCCATTAATGACTGCAGTATAGGAGGAAGAGAGCTGTCAGGGTTAAGAAAGAAAAAAAAGTTCCACTTTAACATTGTTTGCCTGCGGGTGACAGAAGTGTTAAAGTGGTAACATTTTGTACTTTGCCTTCAGGAGACAAAAGTGACAGACTGATTCTGTGAAGCTGACACACTGTGTCTGCTGTTGTTTTCCATGTTATGAAGCTGCGCTTTTTTTCCTAGCTCACGTTTTACCTCAGCGGAAACAAACTCAGATACTACTCATCCCAGTTATCAATTAGAGATGCAAATACACTTTTTGGCACCCCTGCTAAAGATGTGTGGTTTAATTTCACTCCAAAAACTTTTGTAAAATTCCACCTTTAATTTTATAATATTGAAGAAATAATTTTCTTTAACTTGCGATGGCGATGACACAATTTTTAGAACTGTTAGGATGCTTTGTACAGTACAGCCCTCTTTTGCATCTAGAACAGCACTAGGTCGAACCATAAAGTGTGGGGGACTTTTGAGCGTTCCTCCTTCCACAAACTTCTGGGTTCTCATACATGAAGTATTCTCTTTAGTTCTCTTATACCCAAAGACAACCCATTTTCAGTCTTCTGGCAGATGCAACCAGGCATTAGATGCTACTGCTTTTTAATGTTACACCAAACTTGTATGCAATGTTTGTTACCATAATCCTTAATCTTAGTTTTATCTGACTAAAGCACATGGTACTAGTAAAAATCCCAGCACAGTGTGTGATCGTATGAAAGAAAAAAGCTTTTCTGGTAACTGCCCCTTAACTAACAGCTTGTATATAGATGTGATATTGTTATGGTGACCTAAAAAAGCCACGCCTTGCCTCTGTTCTATAACAGTAAGACATATTTTTACCTTCTTCACCATCCTGCTTACTGTGTGTGGTAGTAAGATAAACATAGAGTCTCAATCAAAATCGGGGCCAGAAAAGCCCCTCTGTGTCGCATCATATTTATACCCCAGAAACAGAAAGTCATGAATATCAAACTAGTGATTCCTAGAACGTCTACAGTTACATTCTTTTTTAAAGGGATTTTCAGCGATGCTATCGATTGGACGATCTGCGATTTTGTTAAAACCAATTATTTTCTTAAGATTCTTTTTCCCTAATGAATAAATGTACATAAAGGTTGGATCCTTCTGTATTTTTAGCATGAATTTACACTACAATTCATTTTGTAGGGCTTTCTAGATGTCTTTCTAAGCATGCCAACAGATCTCCACGTCTAAAGTAGGAAATCCTGGCTTATCACCACATGTGGACGTTAAAACAAAGAGCTACAGAGTTGTGCTAAGGTGTGGTTAATTTAAGTTGTGGATTAGAATCTACAAACGTTTGAACTATTTAAACATATTAAGTGTACTAGGGATTTTTTTGTGTGCCCGTGATACTTTTTAAAGTCATTTAAGAAAAGGCATCAACTTATACCGCGACTTAACCTCATACTTTACTGAAATCAATAGGTTTGTTTCCTCTATCAGAACTTCAGGGTAATTTAACCAGATCTTTTTCTGACAGGGTAATCTGTAGGCCCTCTCCTCTCAGCCACCGTGTCTTCATACACAATTAGCCCTTTAAGGAATCAGCTAAAGACATCCGCATATCAGGACTGTTTCGGCAGCGAGTAATGTCACTGATCAGAGCCAACAGGCGCCCAGATCAGCAGAAACAACAAGAGATCGACATGGAAGAAGCAGGGCTTGTTGCTGTGTTTCTGTTTACTGTCATTATAAACTGCTTCGCCAGCATTCCGAGACTGGTACTCCGTTGGTTTCTGAAATGGCCCTGTCGGCCCGGCCCGATGAAGAGGAGACACGTGCATATCGGGAAGTTCCGGTCAAATCACCTTGAAGTTCTGAGTAGCGCCTCACGTTATCCATATTCTTTGAAAAATCAGTAGCTTTAAAGTGCAGTAAAACACCACACCACATATCAGTAGTGCTGTGACTGTGTTCTACTTCACTTATTCATAATTAATGTAATTAATTCATAATGATTTTTCCATATCTGTTTTTCTTGATAGAGACAGATGCTTTGTGTTCCACGTTTCTGCTGCACAGCATTGGGTTTATAAGCCTCACGTTTAAAGAAGTTATTTTTGACTCGACACATACAGCTACAGTCTTATCAATGCTATGCTAATGTAGCATGCTCACTCTGTGATTTAATATGACTCTTTGATAATTCGATTAATTCATTCGTTTAATATTTTCTTACAGAAAAAGTAGCTCTTCTGTTTCACAGGTTGCAGATAAATGGAAGGGTAAAGCAGCCAATACAATCTCTCTTACTTTGAATATCATTGTAAAAGATGGAGTGTCAAAATCCATAAAATGTTTTTTTGTTTTTTTTTACCGTGCACCTATAGGCTTTGGATTTTGTAGAATTGGCTCGTCATATCCCGCTTGGAGACCATGACAGTTGCATTTAGTAAAGGTCTTCAAAGGTTTTTAAAAATGCCTTAAGCAGGACCTGAATCTGATACTTTGGATCTGATCACGAAACAAAAATATATTGCTTTACTCTTTGATTCACTAGTTTGATTGAATACCTGAATGTCCTCCTCATTCACCATCCAGCCTGCTTAGTTACGCCTTTGCATAAGCAGACTATAGTTTTTGTTTACTTTCTAATGGAAATGAAAACTATTTGGGACTTTCTAAGAATTGATGGATGTGGAAAATGCATTAGTAATACCTTTGTAGTTGAATTTCTGTAAGAAAATTTTCCTTACACTTTAGCAGTTTCTGGATGAATTACTTGCAACTTTTGTGCTCTTTAGAAATGATAATGTGACAGGTATTAATGTGTAAAACATGTATTCAACATAGGCTTTAAATGAAAAAACAAACACATATTTAAAAAAAGTTTTAGATTCTGTTGGGAATTTAGAAATTGGCTCCAAGCATTTACAAGATAAACACAAATATTTTCTTTAGAGACATAAAAACATTATGTAAATGTAAATGGGAATTGCAGCAGTTTGAAAATACTATCATTTCCATTTTAAACAGTTCTGATCAAACATAATTTAATGACCAGCAGATGCATGCGTTTAAGAGATGACTCATATTCCCTCTGCAGATACATGTAAATCACCCTCTTTGTCTCAAAGCCGGCACGTCTTATTACTCATATCTATATGTGCTTTCCCATATTGCGCCAAGTGAACATGGAGGTGTGAGAAGTTCAGTTTGAATGCGAAACACAACATGTGTGAAAGGACTTAATCCTGACTACATTAGTCTTTCTAGAAGCTCCCGGTGCACAAGTAAAGGCTTTTGTGCCGTTTTGAATGGAGGAGCAGAGAGAGAGCGAAGAAGAGGGGTAATTTATGCAGAAGTTGAAGAAATGATAGAGGAGGAGAGGGGAGGGTGAGCAAGAGGCAGACAGAAAACAGACAGGCAGTATAATTTATGTAGAACTCAGTCAGGGGTCTGTATGAAAGATTTACTTGTTCGTATATCAGGATGGTCTTTAGGTCTATTGTTGACTTCCAGGCTCAGAATCACATTTAGCTGATTACCTGATTTCAGAAGCAAAGTGAAACATTAAATGTTTCACTTTGTCAAGTCAACACTTCCCTGAGATACATATTTGTAACATTTATAGCTATGTAACGCTGCTGATATTGAATATAGTCATTTACTGTGTTTCAGTTTAGAAATAGAGCCCTCTACATTTATTCACCTATTTGTAAAGATAAAATAAGTTACCTTTAATAAACTAGTAATGAATTAACTAGTGATCTGCATCTAACCCCAGATTTGACTTTGTTTAAAAGTAATCTTTTTAGACAGGCTTTTAACCTGCAGTGATTTTACAGTGTATTTTAACCCATGTCTCTTAATCTTGTGGTGCAATGCTCTGATGATGTTTGTGTTATTATTGTTAAAATTTTGGGGGGGGGTTCAGCTTTTATTTCTCGTATGTTTTGTTTTTTCTTCTGTAAAGCACTCTGGTCACCTTCCAGGGTTGTGGAAAGTGCTCTGCAAATAAACCTTGATTGATTGATTGATTGATTTTCATTGTAGCAGCATAATCTCATGCTTAAAAAAAAACAGACTTTTAGTTTTACTTCATTTATTAAGTGTGTATAAAAAAACAAAATAATGTCTTATTAACGTCACTATCCCTATTATATAGGGGTTTTTCGTAATAGACCAACACAAAGTAGTTATTGTGAAAGAAAAGGAGTCAGGTTTTTTAAAAACTGTTTACAGAAAGGAATCTGAACCATGTGGTGTGTGTTTGAATTCAGCCTCCTTTACTTTGATGCTCTTAAATGAAATTAAGGGCTACCAAATGACTGCATAAATCAGCTAATAAACAAGCAGAGTACATCTGTATGTAAATTAATCCATTGTTTTGTGAAGGCCTGAGAGCAGGGGTCTCAAACTCCAAATCCCAATCTTTGGGATTACAGAGCCTTGGGATAGGGGTCTTAAACTAGAATTTAAGACTTCTGCCTTTTTTAGAGGTTTTAGAGGTTTTTTAGAGAATATAAGTGAAGGAAATGCAGGAATTTACAGACGCAGCCAAGAGGCCTATGATTACACTGGAGGAGCTGCAGAGATCTACAGCTCGGGTGACTGTTGTCCTTTTGACAGATGTTTGAGGCTGCAAAAGACTAAACATGCAGCCAGAGTTACAGTAGAACGATTTAGATCAAAGCATGTTCATGAATTAGAGTGAAACAGTCAAAGTTCAACTGAGAATCAGTGGAAAAACCAAACGAGCATGACACGTTTTACAAAGAAGAATGGGCAAAAGTTTCCAGTCCCCAGCTGTGCAAGGGTATTAAAGACATATCCAAACGGATATGTAGCTGTAATTACTGGGAAAGGTGGGTTCTACAAAGTGTTGAACAAGGGTTTAGTAGTTTTAAAATTTTCATAGGTTTTAACTTTTATTTAGTTTTCACTTTAGATTTTCGTTTATTTAGTTTTTTACCATTTGTTAGTTTAGTTTGGATCAAATTTTTGGAAAATGCTTAGCTTCTGTTTCATTTTTATTAGTTTCAGTTATAGTTTTTTGTAATACAAGTTACAAAGACAAGACAAAAAAAAACGAAATGTTTAACAAAATCTCAGAAAATGATTATGGTTTTAAAAAGAAATGCATTAACTTTGGCAGATGAACAACCATCAATATTAGGCAATTATAAAATATAAATGCCAGAGTAACGTTCAAGAACTCTGGAAACACAATAACAGCACTTGTACATTAAGAAGCCCAACAATAAATGCAGGTGCTACAATTTTGAAAAACAAACAAACACTGAAACTGACTGGCAACATTACAAAACAAAAGCCAAGCCATCATGAGTACAATAATGCTTTTAGTCATTTTTGCATGTATTCTAGTAGTAAGAAATCCCAAATTGGGCTCTGGTACTTTCTCCCAACCTTTGCTGACATGACACTAGGTGTGGATGGACCGCGGCAACACAGACGACTTGACTGACATATCTGCCATGTGCTGGCATAATGCAGTACAGTGAGTAAAAAAAACAAAACAAACAAAAAACAACAACTGGAAGCTAGAGAGGGATTATTTGTTTATCAAACCAGCGGGTGCAAGCGCAATCTGGCTATAGAAGGAGACACCGGGCCCATACAAAGCTCCGGTTTGCATTGTTATCATTTGAGGTCACCTTGCAGTTGCAGTGTTGGTAAGCGATATTAGCTTGTTTGGTAGCCAAGGTTTACCTGATATGAAGTGATCACTGCAGAATGTTGCATTGTTAATCATCTGCTCGTTCCAATCGCTTCTTCTGTTTGCTTGCAACCAAAGACATCTTTTGCGATTCGATGGAGTTCTGTAGAACTTTCATTACAGTTTGAGATAGTTTTCCTTTTCTTGCAAAGTCTTGTTTTTGTTTTCATTTCAGTATACGAAAGTGTTTTTTTAACTTCTAGTTTCCATTATTCCGTTAGTTTTCATTAACGATAACAAACTTGGTGTTGAATCGTTGCGTCTCAATACCGATGCATGGCATACTTTTCAGATTGTTCTTTGTAAAAAGACAAAAAAGCAAGTTTCCATTTTCTTAATTTAAGATATCCAATAAAAACGCTGAAGCTTGAGGTTGTAACTTAAAAGGAAATGGAAAAGTTCAAGTGGTTTAAATACTTTTGCATGATGTCTGCATCATCCATACTCCTGTTTTGCTCGTTTCTGCGAAGGCTTTGTCACCTTGAACCACGGTTTGGCACAACAGCTGTGAATTATGAAGAGATCACATATACGTCATTCCATCCCTAACTCATCACTCAGCTAACAAGTCATGCAAATTGCAAGCGAGCAGTGCATGTGGGGTTGACATGGAGCAGAAAAGAGTTGGAGAAAAAGGAAAGAGTTAGACATGAAGGAGAAATTGAGGATGAGATTAGAAGAGCAAGCGCACAGCAGAGGGGTTGGAGTAGAAGGATGGTGAGGGATGAGGGGCAAGAGAAACCGAGATGCAGAGACTGGTGTGGCCAGCCAAGCAGAACAGGCTGTCAGTCTCTATAAACCGTCTCCTCTGTCAGATTAGTATGAGAAGGCTTCTCTTTCTCTTTTCTCTACTGTGTTTTTCTTCCCTCTTCTCTTGCATGATTCTCTCACTCCATTTCCTTCTTCATGTCTCTCGCTCACGTGTCTTTGCTCTCTAAATCACATACACGACAGTTCCTGCTCTTCTTTCTGCTTGTCACATTGGCTGTGATGTTTCTTTTTTGAAATAAGGGTCCGCCTGTTTTTTGTTCTCCTGTTCAAAACTGGTTGGTGCATATTAATAACTACATTTCTCTTCAGCTGAATGGGAAACATTTTTTTAAAGGCGGGATATGTCATTAGAAGTGATTAGTGATGATTAGTGTGTGATCGGCGCTCAGGCTGAAGAGGAGTGACTAGATGAAAGAGCGCAGAGTAGTCCAGGCTGAATTCAGACTCTCTGAGGTAATTATAATAGGCAGTTTTTACAATCTCTCTTATCCATTATCACTGACAGTAATGTTTCGTGACACTTCAGTCTCTTATGGACTTCTATGTGATTCCTATTGATTTTCCTCAAGTTGTCAGTCTGCTGACGCCCTTCCATCCAAGCTCTAAGTGAGACTTTGTCCCAGATTAGTGAAGATTCACTAGTTGTGGGCCAAACAAATAGCTAAATTATGTGTTCCTCTAACTGTATCTATCTTTTTCTCAATAGTCCTATTCGATGAACGGCTACAGTGATGAGGACTTCAACATCCCGCCCATCACCCCTCCGACTTTGCCAGACCACATGCTGCCCCCTCACCTTCCCCATGATGCTTCTCCCAGACCGTACCAACCCATGGAGCCTCCGTCCAGCCAGGCTGCACACCATCCCTACCAGCTGCAGGGCATGGACCTGCCCGGCATGCCTGTCGGCCAGGATGGAGCTGCTGGGCTGAACCAAGATGGCGAGACGTTCAGCACGGACAGCGGACCCATGACCAGTACTCTTTCTGTAGTAAGTAACTGCTGTAGAAACACACGTGTGTTTTATACTTGGCATGGAAATTAATCCGGATATATTTTGGGATTTTTGTGCAGTGGCAAAGAAAGTGTAGGTAAAAAGTGTAATAAAAAAAACACCAAACAATTGCAGCCCCTTTGTTTATGCAGTCATTAAAAAAAGGACACCCTACAACAGCCTGTTAGAATGTTTTTAATTCACTGACTGAAACACATTATATAGATTTTTTATAGATTAATCACAGACAGACAGATATCAAGCCTTCATTTCTGTTATTTATGCAGAATTTTCTCTAACTGCTAGTGAAAACATGACATTTAAAATTACAATATTACATTAGACTAATAATTTTTTTTTATAAAGAAATGTGGATTTAATGAAAAGTATGTTAAATGCCTGCTTAAAGGTTGTTAATTTTAAAATTTACTTTTAATCTAAAAATACGAGCCTCAAACATATTCTATTTTATTGAATATTACTGTGTATTTAATAGAAATTTAAAAAATACGGAAAATTCAAGTAATACTAATAAACCATGTAAAGCGAAAAGAAGATTTGAATTTTCTAACATTTTTTTTAGATTTCTAAAAATCCATCAGATATAAAATGCTGTAATTTCTAGTGAGAAAGGAATTAAATCACCTCACACTTAGAATGGTAAATAAATGTTCTATTATATTTGGCGCACATATTAAAAACATTGTTACTGAGCATTTTGAAGGATGTTTACCATGTGTGAACCTCAGACAGTCAGTTTGGTGTTCTCCTGACTGTTGTAGTGGGAGTGAAGCTCTTGGAACAGTTTAATTAGGAGAGTGACAGCTGAACTGTACACTGTTTTTGCATTTACTTTGTGAACAATGTAGCAGAGCTAAACTAAATGCTCTTAAAAAAACAAACTATTGTTGTTCTATGTTCAAGTATATAATAATTAAAAGATTATAATTCGGACAATTTGGATTTTTCATCTGTGTAAACCATCAATTTAAAGGCAGTCACATCTAAACATCTAAAGGAGTTCTGAGACTCCTCGGTTCAAAATAAAGATAACCTTGTCTCAAAATGCTAATTATAAAAATACCTGTCGTTTTTTCTTGTTTTCTTCTGAATAAAACCATGTTAGGCACACAAATATCCTCAGCTTTAAGGGTTTTCAATAATAATAATAATAATAATAATAATAGTAATAGTAATAAAATGAGCAGTCCTTAATTTGGAAATACCTCTTTTTTTTCTACATAGAATATGTCTTCTATGTTTCTAAGGGGTCTACAGAAGAGAAGACAAAGCTCAAATGTGGGTAATGACAAAATTGTCTATCCAGACTTAAAATAAAATAATTTAAAAATATTTTTGTTGTCATTTAGAGAGTCCTAGACCAATTAATTGACCAGATTGTAATGAATTTGTTGGGATCCTCATTTCCTCATCCAGTTTACCTTATTTTATTAGTGTTAGGATCGTTAGGGTTTTGTGTGGTTTGAGTTTCCTCCTTCTGCTGTTTCTTTCTGTTATGTTTCCCTCCTCTCCTCCTTGTTATATTAATTAGTGCTTTTGCTTTAAGTTTCTCCGAGGCACCTCTACTCTTATTCTCTTAGTTACCTTAGTTAGTTCATACTTTTCTCATCTAGAATTATTCTCTGTCCATTATTCTCTTCTGTTTATATCTTTGTTTTCCTTCTGTTTTCTCCCTACCATTCTGCTTCCCTGCCCGGCTTCGAATCACCTTCACCGGTTCTGTCCTTCTCACCTGCATCAGTTTGTCACTAATTGGTTTCTAGGCTTTCAGTGTCAATTCTAATTTCTCCTCAGTTCATTTAAGCTCTCTGGTCTCCTTTGTTCTCTGCTGGATTCTCCGTTGTTCTACCCTGTCTTTATTTACCGTCTCAGATCTCAGCATCCCCCCATGTATTGAGTCTGACTTTGTAAGTTCTTCATTATTTACCTTTATTAAATGCTATCATCCAACTCAAGTTTTCTGCATTCGGGTCCTTCTTCTTGCACCAAACATGACAGAAAGATCCAGCCATTTGGACCCAGCAGCGCTTGGTTTGGATTAACTGAAAAAAGGCATCAGAGAACAATTGGACTTAATTGACACTCAGCCTACCGTGGTTTCGGGTGAGCACAGCTCGACAACTTTTGGACTTACTCCGTCAACAGCCACCTCAACTTTCAGAGCTGAGAGTGAGATTGGAACCAATGGGCAGATTTAGAACAGTTCTCCGGGGAAGTCCCCATCGTCCCCAGGGGGTCAGATTGGCTTCATCTACTTTTTGCCACCTAAGCCGCCATCTTTATGATCCTCAGCTTGCTCTTCTGGTCCAACTGTTAGGATCCTCAGGTGTTTGTGTTTTGAGTTTCAGTTATTTCATTTTCCTCATCCAGTTTACCTTTTATTTTATCAATGTCAGGATCACTAGGGGTTTGTGTGTTTTGGGTTTCCTCCTACTTTGTTTTTCCTTCCACTATGTCTTCTCTTCCTTTCCTCTTTTACTCTCAGGTCTTTGTACTTTGAGTTTCCCAAACATGACAGAATTGATGTGTTAAGTATGTACTCCTGAGGAGAACCTCCTCCCTTTGTCTATAGTCTGGTACTATGATCATCCATGCATTGTACCAATATATAGAGAAGCAGTAGTAAAAATTAAATAAATTGCCTTGCCTAAAGTGCAACAAGCTTGAGACGGTGACTTAATTTCCCTTTTCTATCTGTAATAATTACATCTGTGATTGGCTCACCTTCACCACCTACTGCTTCTCTAACCCACTTTAAAACACACCAGACACATTAGAGAGCGCAATCACTTTGTTTTCTGGTCAAACACCCTTTGACTCCACTCATTAAAAGCTCAATGAGAATCTCAGCGAGTCGTCAGATTTAAGCAGACAGCCTCCGGCGATATTTAACTGTATTCTTTTTACCGTTTTTTTTATTCAGCTGTGTGCAACAGCATGCAGCCTGGGGGGAGCGCTGTTCTGTTTGAAGGCCGATCACAGCAGCCGCTCCATCTGACATTTGCTTCATATTTTAAGTCTTCATTTCACAGTAAAGTGAAAATCGTGCTTTTAGTGGTGACATTCAGGCTGTGACAGTCTTTGTCATACAGTAAAGAAATGAAAGCTATGCCCGAGACTTCTGTAGAGCGCAAAGTCTGTAATAAAGATTGCTCTTGTTTTTAAGATTGAAACTTCTCACCTCCCACTCATGATCTTTCAGTTCTTGAGTCTGTTTCCTTAATCTCTATATTTAACGTGGCTGCTGTAATATTAGGAGTCAGCTTGAAAAACACACAAGAAGTCGAGCTAAATCGGCTGCGAAACACAACAGTCGAGCCGTTTTTAAAATGAAATTCAGACGTGTCTCCTATTTGGACTTCATCAAATTCTCAGTCCTACTTTCTCTCTGTCTGCTTCGGTCTCTAGACCCCACTGTTATATTTTCATACATTTACTGCCAGCCCATGAATTATTGTTGCCTAGCAGCCACGCCGAGCTCAGCCTAACCGGTGTGGGTAGAAAGAGTGAAATCAAAGAGTGTATGCGTGTGTTATCCCTACAGAAGCAAGACTGTTTAGTTGCAGTCAATATGGAAATATGGACTTAACTTGTTTATGTTTTTTCATTTAGCCGCAGCTGAAATGATTAGCTCACAGATTTTTTTAGTTTGTCCTGGTGATTTTGATGTAATTAATCCTTGTTTATTGTTTCAGACTTCTTCTTTTTTTCTTGCTCACATATTTTCCAAAGTCACAAAAAAAGAAACACTTCTAGGCTGTGTAAGGCTTCATTTTTATTTATTTTTATGTGCTTAAAAAGAGTTTACTGGGAAATACAGATATGCAAATTAAGAAATGAAAATGAAAAAAAAGTAAGCATCTCATTAAAGAAAATCAAAATCCTAAATTACTTTCTATTTTTATCCTAAAGTATTTCATGCTTTTGAAACGGTATTTGATAGGGCTGCACGATTAACCTTTATCGCATCGATATTAAGGTTTTAACTCCTGCAATAACCTAACCTCAGGAGGCGGTGGTTTTTTTCCTGCCCCTGACATTTGAGTGACAAACCTATTCTCCAATCAAAATGGTTGAGTCTCGCATTCCTGGCTTGCTGGCCAATCAGAAACGGTGATGGTAAACAAGCTTGTATGCAGAGCAGTGTTGCCAACTTGGCGACTTTGTCACTATATTTAGCGACTTTAAAAAAAAAGTGACTAGTGACAGATCTAGCGGGTTTTCCATGTGTTGCTAGAGACTTTTGGCGACTTGTTCAATGTGAAAGCAGAATGTATTTCTCACTGTTCTCAGCGGGTAGCGGGAGAGGAACCTGGCTGCAGATCTCTGCTGTCAGTCTCTCTCCGCTGTCGCGCTCAGGTTGACAACCGTCACGTAAAAAACGGAATCGTCCCGTATTCAGAGAAAATATTACGCGTTCCGTATTAAAGTGAGAAGGAACGCAATTTGTCCCGTATTTCAGCTAGAATGAAAAGACACAAAGCTGGATTTATTCTGTGTCTTTAAGCTGTGCAGCTGCCTCGTCTTCTCTCATTCTCTCTCCTCCCTCTCCTGTTGCTCCTTCAATCATGAAACTGATCAATGATCGGCTTTTCTGTCACAGTCCCGTCTCTGTTTGTTTATCGCGGACTTTTAGCAGATAGAGGAAACCACCGGGTGTCGCGCTAAACAACAGCAGCACGTTTAAGCTTGATAAACTGTTGTTAGAATTGATTTAATATGACTTTCTGATGTTTCCTGAAGCCACAGCTGTAAAAGCTGCTGGTCATGATATCTGTTTGGATTTGTGGTGAGATGGAAACATGAAGATGAAACCAGGAGATGTTCTGACTGAATCATCAGAGCTGAACAGGTGATGGAGAAACAGGTTTACCTTTTAGGTGACATGAATGAGTTGAAGGGACGTTATAAACTGTTTCTGAGAGACAAGTAACACCCAGATCGTTTTATGTAGTTTTATGTAGCTGATAACTTTGCGGCTCTAGCAAAGTTTTGCCCTGGTGCCAGGTAGGGCATTAACAGGGAAAGGGGGGCACAAATACATACTTTTCTTTCTTATTCTCATTTAAAATCTCTAGCTTTTAATTAATAATTATCTGACTCTTACAACCAATTGGATATATTGGTCATAAATCCTTTATAGTATACAGCTAATATTAAGTCTAATACAGTATCCTACTAAGCTATAGTACTTTTTCCTTCGGGAAGGTACCATCTGTGCAGTCTGCAGTTCTGTCAAAGAAAGATGTTGAATCTATTTAATTATTATAGAAAAATAATTCATTTCTGTGCATTTGTTTTACACGTGCATTAAATTAAAGTCTATTAGGTCGATTAAGCATCATAGGGTGGGGGGTGGTTCCTTATTTTTTTTGCTGGGAGTACTCTACTGTCAGGTTACTACGTCTTATCTTGCAGAAGGCTGGATAAGGTCTTGTTTTTATTTATTGTCATTTATTTTAAAATGTGTGCAATATAACAGTTTCATGTTTAGTAAATGGCAGTGGACTGCAGAAGATTTTGTTTTCTAATTGTAAATCTAAATTTAATAAGAGTTAATTTTCTATTTTTCAATGGCAAAGATTCGTCAATTTGAAAAAAAAATTTAAGCTACCTGTTTAAGTTAATTTCCATTATGTCTTATTCTTTCAAATACGATTTGATTATAAAATTATTATTTTTGTTGCATATTTTTCCCCATTTGCTGTCTTTGTTTTCATTCGTTTCATGGGTTTTTTCTACTCTTAAATCCATTCAGTTTCCATTAATCGAAGTATCTAAATCCACTTGATGTCTTGTCTTATTTATTTGAAACCACAAATAAACCAACACATGTTCAAAATGCGTTTCATAATCATATCAAGGTTATATTTTCAATGAAAGTTAAAGGAAATGTGTTTTGGTAATTTAAATATAATATAGGGTGACCCTATGTTGATTTTCATAAAAGAGGAAACGAAGTTTAATCCTTAAACACATCAATCATATTCAGTTTACTTAAAGAAGACCTTTGACCCACATATTGAATGTGTTCCTGCTCTATGTGGTGGATCAGATCAGCTTTAACAAGCCAACCGTTACAGAAATTAATTAATCTTCTTTATTATAAAATAAACCTGTAACAATAATAGCAACCTTTTTAAGTCTTACAGGACAAAAATTACACATAAATCTGAAACTATATTCTGAGAAAATAAGTATTTTATATTCAAAGTAGGCTAATAGAAAATAAAAAAGCAGCATTCTCCCAAAGACACTTAGAGTTTATACTCCAGTCATTGTTTTTTCCGATGTTAATTTAATGCAGAACTCTAACTTTGCGCAGTTTTCATAGTTTTTGCATCAGTTTGCCACCTGTCATACACAGAAACAAATCTGCCAGCTATGAGTACGGTGCCCCCCACATTAGTCACTACTGGGATGAAATGAAGGAAATATCCTTTCTGTTTTAAACTTAAGACTACACTGGGGCTGACGTCTGTTAAACATGAGCTGCGCTCGGGAAGGACGCCCCTGACAGCACAGAAAAAGTGGAGAAGAAAATGTTGCTGGTATAATGATGCACAACAAAGATGCTTCTTTCACAAATAAAGTGCAAAATTTTTGCTGTATTTTTTACATTTCGCACCACGTGACTGAAACACTAGCTGCAGCATACAGTGTCCGCCATTTCGTCCCCTAAAAATGTCAGTGCGGCACGTCAGACTTTGATGTTTTTCTCATTGAAATATGAACAATTATCGATTTTCAACACTTTTGAGTCGCTATCGATTTTGCATGTTTTACTTCGCAATTAATCGATTTATGGTGAATCGTCACGGCTCAAGTATTAATAACAGGTCATGCTTTAATAAAATGTAACATTACTTTTTAATTTTATTTCAAAATCCATGCTCAATGTATATTTAGTTATCCTTCAAAGGATCCTTTTCTTATTTCCTATCATAAAAAAACTTTTAAATGAGAACAATTTTAAATCTAAATCTGCCAGGTATATGAATAATTTTGGACCTCACTGCAACAGTCCCAAGTTATTTTTCTATTCTTGTAACTGTACAGTTCTATGGAAAAGGATATTTCCGAACATCTCAAAAGGTTTTAAATTTATTTTTTAGAAATTTACAGAAACCGTGATTTGGGAAAGAAAGAAAAAGGAGTCAAATCCGATCTTTAATTTCAAAGATGATATGTGGAAATATTGTAAAAAATACATATGTAACACTTAATGTTCTCACGTTTATTTTTATATACCAAGGTGCTGCTTTGTTTTTTTTTCTCCGCACAGTTGTTTCATAGGTTGCAAAGCTAGATAGAAAAATGCACAATTTTAATGGTAGAAAATCCCCTTGGTTATGACTCTTTCTTCACCACTGAATCATTTAAACTGCTCATCCAGCTTTACTGAATGCATTCAAATCATGTTATTTTTAAGTGAAGTTTAAGTGTAGAATATCGGCTTCTGTTCTTGTGAGACAAATTCCGATTTTTCTTGAGTAAAAGCAAGAACATGTTCTCATATTGAAATTCTTTTCTAAACCACACATTTGTAAAGATGTGTGCACACTGTTTGCTCCCAGAGCTTTTACCCCAACATGACTCAGTCATTACCCATCAGGGGGTTCTCCCATCACCTCCCCAACCCTCTAGTCTCTAAGGGGAAATCTAACAGGCTTCTCCATTCATAACTCCTTTAGGTCAAAAGGTGGTTCAATATCTATATTTTTTCACCTCTCAGTTTGACATTGTGTCTTATCTGGACAGTTCAAAATGAGTAATATATTTAACCAAAATAACATACTTTACAAATCATTCACATGTAATAATTTAGCCCCTATAAAAAACAGCCTTTGATATCATTAAATAGGTGAATGTGTTATCTTTTATTGTCATGACTTTAAATACGTATCGCAGACATTTCCTTTCTCAAAAATTTTACCCATGTGACAAATAAATGTTTTGCTCGATAAGCCCAAACCACAGATGCTATTTTTCATTGTTTCCATCAGCATTTGCATCAGCCTAAAACCTCATCCCATGTTTGAGAAATGTCACCCTGCGTTCCATCTAAATACCACAGCAGCAGCGTTCAGAGGCCACTGCCAGTAACCGAGTTCAGGTAACGTGTTCCCCGAGAGGGGCACAGCCTGCCCGCCCGCCCGCCACATCCGTTATTATTCTATGCTTATACTGAAAGGAAACTCGAAATACACATGATCATCCATTATTTGCGACTGTGAGTCTTCCCACACTTGAGGGTGACAGTTAACTTTTGTTTTCCTGAGAATTGGACAGAGTCTACCTAGCCTGGGCTGAGTCAAACTGAGATCGTTCGCCTTCACAGAAAATTTAAAACCGAAGTAAAGAGTAAAAAGATGATTGCTGTCAAAGTTAACAATAAAACATTTCCCATATGACCAATTTGTACTTTAAAATATAAGGAAACAGTAAAAGGTCTGATGAAGACTAGAATGAGAGTACATGTTTTGGTTGACCTGTATTTTAGAGATCAAATGTCATAGACCAACACAACGTGGTATATTGTGAAGCATAAAAAAATTCTAAATGTTTTTTTTTGTTTTTTTATAAATATATAAAATATATACAAATAAAATCTAGCATTACCATTTGCCTTCATAGTCACCTAATACTAGAACCACTACTTTCTACAATTACAGCTGCAGATTTCTGGGGTATATCTCTACCAGCTTTGCACATCTAGAGATATTTTTTTTTTCTTTGCTAAATATAAAATAACTCAAACACCATCAGGTTTGATGGAGACCACCTTTGAACAAAAAATGTTCATTTTTTTCTTACAGATTCACAGTCCCACACTAGACTCAAGGCTGGTTAGACTTTGGTAACTGCACTTCACATTAACTGCCTCTCAATTTACCTAATAACTTTTTGCAAACAGTATGCCATAAAATTTCAGAATGATCAACTTTTTTTTTTAACTCATCTTAATGACACTGGTTGAATTCATAAGTGGATAAATGAAACAACAGATGTAGAGCGGTTCACTCATTGACTTAGTTATTTAATTTAACAATAGACATAAATTCAGCCTTATCTGCTATAGCTATTCTATAGGATGTCATTGTTGTGTTCTTGCCTAACATAAGTCTAAAATATAATTTAATGCTTTTTTCCCTGTGCCTTAGATCTGCTGTATTTATGAAGGCAATTTCCCATAGTTCTTCAGTTCTTCATAATGAGATTAAACCTCGTACATGTTTGACTCCTGTGTTGAGTGTATGACACTAATACATTTTATCTACTGTATTTTATTGCAAAACTAATGCAGTATTTAAAACTGTATTTCCAAATCATGACCATCTTTTTTGAAATTATTATTATAAAAGGTTTATTAATAGATTTATAGGTCTATAAATCAGTTCAAGCCCGTTGCCTAAGACTTATTTAAGGTGCTATCCAATTTTGTTGAAACCTTTGTTTTAAAAGCCAATAAAACATTATGTATTCATGACACAGGTGTGACAGTAAAAGTGACGACTAGGCTGTCTGGTTACTTTACATCCCGCTGTAAACATCTTTCTGATAAATTACCTCGGCCCTGGAGGCGCAGAGAATAAACTTGTCCGTATTTGTTCAGTCTGCACCTGTGGACTCGGCGTCTCCTCCAGATATGTTGCCACTTCTGTGGAGTGTGGCAAATGGGGTTTAAAAAGCTCTATTGATGTACTTACACATGAGTGGGAAAATGGGAATTGATGTTTTAAATGACTTCTCATCCTGCCTTTACCTCAGACCTGTATTTCCTGTTGCCACGGTTACTATCAGATTTCATTATTAGTGTATCCTGGTCGGCGGCACAAACCCTGGCAAGCAGAGGCGGACTGGTTCAGAGTTTGGTCTGTTACATGATGATCATGTTATGCACCTCTGACTCTCTTTCAGTGCGGCACAGAATCTTAGATTTAGGCCAGATTTAAAACTTAACTAGAAATGGTCTTTCTGACACTTAAAGGGGATTTAATTAACTTTTTTTATAACCGTGTATAACATAAACATGCGAACCTGGTAACAAGTCCTGATTGCTTGTATTTGTAGATGTGTTTTGATTTCCACTTACTCCAAAACGAAGACAAAAACCAGGATTCTTATGGTTGCATACACTATATTTATTCATTTATTAGAAACTGAACAAGTTTCAAAAAGCATTCGTGGGGATTTAATTAAATAATTTTTCATTTTTAAGTGTCTTTGACCCCAGTAAGGTTTTTAATCTAAATAAAGAGGTTATTGGTTGCTGAACTGTTAAAATTTTGGGGTTATTTTATAAATCCACAGCAAAGAAAATAAACTAAGTTCATATTTTCTTATATATACAATAAAATAATAACAACATACACACACTTACAAAAAGATATAGGTAACACCATTTGTTAATGTATTATTTTATTTCTCCTTTTCACATCTACTAGTTTATACAGATGCCCTCTACTAGAATGCATTCATAATAAAAATATTGTTCCACTTATATCTTTAACTCTGACCTGCTTCCCTATCCTTGCTGAGAAAAAGCATCCCCCCAGCATGATGCTGCCACCACCATGGGTCACTGTTGGGATTATATTTTCAGGGTGCATAGATGTGACATGGCGCAAAAATGTAGCAGAGCTGATGTGAAAACTACACTTTTGATGTTTCTGTCAATTGTATTCTGATTTTTAATGATAAATTCTATCTTGATCTTGATCTTCAGTGTTAGTTTACCACAACACCTCAACACAATAGTTCTGGTGTCATCAGACCGCAGGACCTTCTTCAGTTTCACACAGCTTGATTTAACTGATTAGGTGAATTTGAAATGCTTTTTGTTGCACTGGGTTTTATTTAGGGATATCAGACTAAAGGGGGCCGAGTTGAGATGCATGTCACAGCCAGGTGTCCTTTTCCTTTCACATGAAAACCTAATAAAATCCGCTGAAACTTGTGGATGTGACCAAATCTGAAAAACTTAAATTGTCTCTCATTATCGCTTCCTGTCTTTGCTCAGATGCAGCAGATGGTGAACTCAGATTCTCGATTTACAAGCAGCCAGCAGCCAATCAAAGCGGCGCTTGGACCCAGGAGCCAATCGGGCCTCAGCCAACAAACCCAGCTGTCCACAATCAACCAATCCCAACTGGGGCTGAATGGGAACCCTGCTACCCATAACTCCCCTTCACCTCCTGGAAGTAAATCTACCACTCCATCTCCTCCCAGTTCAGCCCATGAGGATGACAACGATGATGGACTCAGGGTAAAAAAAAAACAAAAAAACACACAAAACAAATCAGACACAAACTCCTTAGAAACAGAGAAACAGACACAGAAGCTGCTGTTTGTGTGAGTCATTTCATAATATCTCAATGAGCTGTGAACAGTGAGACATGTAACCACCATTTTTATTATGCTGTAAGTGTGTGTGTAGGCAGAAGGGACTTATGATGTTATGTGTCATAACAGACCCATTCTGTCTGCATATCAACTAGATAGAAATCAGCTCCCTTACTGTTCGCTGTCTCACATGGAAACAAGCTCGCTGCACCCAACTGACTCTTCATATTCTGGAGAAATGAAACCATTACTGCTGAAGAATATCGAGGCAATTTTCTCAGGAGCTGTAAAATTGTAAAAATATAAAAAGGGATACTTAATTCATGAGTCAAGGGAAATAAAAGCAAATGCTCTTAAACACCTAAATTAAAACAGCTTCTTCTATATGTGTACATATCTGTACCTACAGTGGAAATACTTCATGTAAACAGAAATCATTTATTACATGTTGCAGGTGCTCTCATACACTCTACCGACATAATTATTGGGCCACTTGCTTTACACACTTTGAACTTTAATGACATCCCATTCTTAATGCTAAGGCTTTAATATGATGTTGGTGAACACTAGGGAGGTGTATTGGTAAAAAAAAAAAATTGGCAATACGATATGTATCACAATACAGGGGAGACGATACGATACATTGAGATACTGAGTAAGACTATATAGTGATTTTTAAAATTTAACTGTAGAAAAACTGTCACAGCATTCTAAACACTCCAACCTGTTTCATACTTTTAACACATCCAGTTTTATTACTAGATCTAGTTGATCCGCTGGAACAAAGAAGGTGAAAACAGCCATAAACTACCAGTCATACTTTTAATTTTACTTCAAAATGACATGTCATCATTAATGGTTCCATTCAAATTCTACAAAAAAAAAGCATACTGTACATGGCTTTTGAATTTTGATACAATATTGTGACATAAAATATTGCAATATATCGGTGTATCGATATTTTCATACATTCCTAGTGAACACTTTGCTGCTATTCCAGCTTCTGTTTTGCTACTAAATCTTTCCACAAGGTTTAGAAGCCTGGTTCCATGAAGCTCTCTATGCAATGTTGGTGATTTAATCTGAAGGCCACATGGAGTTTTGAGGTCTGTAGGTATTGACTCTGCAGAAAGTTGGTGGCCTTCACAGACAATGTGCCTCAGCAAAAGTTTTAATGGCCCAACACTTGTTGGCTGAGTTGCTGTCATTCCAAATCTCCCCCTAAGCACCTTGAACTGCCTTGTTGTTGAAAGTTTTCTATGCAAATAAAGTTGCCTTACCTCCCACTTTCTCATAATACCAATAACAGTTGACTGTGGATTGTTTTCTTGCAAAGAAATTTGATGACTGGACTCATTGCAAAGGTGGCATCCTATGACAATACCACACTGGATTTCACTGAGCTCCTCAGAGCAACCCAATCTTCCCAAATGTTTGTAGAAGCAGTCTACATGAAGAGGTGCTGAATGTCATACTTCTGTGGTCATTTTCTAATGTCCTTTTTTATTTTTACTTTCTCCTCAAAAAAACTCTAGTCGGTCATATATTCTGTTTATTAGCACCAGAGAAGAGACATTACACTGTGTGTAAGGGAGAGGTATAAGGAATAAGAAGTGTCTAGCACAACTGGTGTAGCTTTAGTTAATATTGACAGCATCTCCTATGTTGTTTTCGTAGAGCAATTAGATCTTTATCTTATCTCTGAGGCTTACAAAAATATCAGAATCCAAATTATTTTTTAACAGAGCAGTCTTTTTTAAAACAGCTTCCTAAGGCTTTCATTCTTCATCTAACTTCACTTTTAGGGGCCTGTCAAGATGAAAATCTGTCCATTCTAATCACCAGCCACCTTCTCTGTTCTTCTCTAATTCTAATTTATTAATACAGGAATTAAATTAAGGAGCATAATTTGGTTTGCCCACAGAGTGTCTGAGGGTATCTTTTGGTGACTTCAAAATTATACACACATGCCGTGCAGCTTTAAAAAACAAAAATACACGTGTAACTAAACCCTGTCTAAAGTATAAGTAAAATCCAGCCACATCTAGTGTTTCACTCTTATTTTCAAATATGTATCTTGTGATGAAGTCTTGCAACAAGTGAGTCACTCAGAAGGACAGTCACAGTGTCACTGTACTCTTGACCCTAATACCATGTTGTAAAAGGTAATTCTATACCAGTAACTTTAACCTTGGTCCAATAAAAGCTATAGTTCTAGTATAACAGACTACGGATTGTGTAGAAGGTTGTTAAACCTCACAAGTCAGGCTGAAAACGAATGCATTGTTCATATATCTGACACCGTGGATGCTCTCAGTTTTATTTTATATTTAAAAAGGAAAACTTAACCGGAGTTTCTGATTATCTAACAGCTTTTTGAAAGGCTCCTGGCAGTTGAATGCAAATTGGCACAAGCTACAAATAACCAGTTCATGAAGTCAGTCATTATGCTTTCTGGAGCACAATAAAAGTTGTCGATGTTTGAAAAATTTCGTATGAATTCATTAACAAATGATTTGTTTTACTAAATAAAATGTAACGATCATTTATTAGATATTTAAAAATGTGTATCTTGTATTTTTACCACAGTTATTTTGTGATGTAAGTTAGTGAAGTTTCTGAAGCTTAAGCTTGTCTGTTGTGGACTAAAAGGCCTATTTGGCTAATTAACAGGAGAAGATAAACACGGCCGGTTTTTATCTGTTTTATTATCTGGTTACTCCAGCTCCACAATGGAGCTCTGTCAGGAAGTTTGGAGTTGCAATGATGAGCTGGGCTGAGGAAGTAATTAATCAATGGCAATATTAGGCTTTTGGTTTATTGGGAAATGAACAATGTGACAGAAGTGTCCACAGGACTTCAATTTCTTGGGTGAAAACAGGGTGTGATGAAATACAAAACCAGTCAAGAAGAAACTGTGGATTATTCATACAGAGAGTTGGTTAACGTAGGAACATGGCTTAAAAAAATTCTAGTCCTACTTTTTGGCCTTAAAATGTGAATTTGCAAGTTCTGACATTCATTTCTTCATCAGTCCCCCCTTTTTTTATGAAATGCATTGGCGACATTTGTTCATTCCATGATTTCCACTGTGGCAAAACTACAAACCCCATGATGCAGAGAGGCAAACAGTCCTGTCAGAACAAAAGAATCCTCAGACATCCAGCCTTCTCGGCAAACCTGCAAGATTTCTGGAGCTGAAACTGACTTCTTTTGTGTTTAGGCGAGTAGAGTAGAGTAGAGTAGAGTAGAGTAGAGTAGAGTAGAGTAGAGTAGAGTAGAGTAGAGTAGAGTAGAATATCATTTATTGTCCCGCAGATGGGAAATTCAGGATTATAATCAAAACACTCTTGTGACGTTTTCCAGTACTACTTTCCTCCCCCTGTGAAACTCTAGACCTCCTATATGATATGGGAAGAAATTGATTTGACTAAACTAAATCAATGTACACGCCAGAGCTAAAACACTCCAGTTGCAGTTGACACCGTAATATTCAATAAGCTATCATCATGTTATTAGGGTTTTCTTCTATATTTATTATTAATGTAGGTCTCAATTTTAAAACCCAAAAAACTGAAAAATGTCACTCACTGACACTTGCAGAAACCCTAAAGAGAGAAAATTAAAGAAAAACGTAATATAAAGCTATTATATATTTTATATATTTTATTTTAACATATTTTATTATATTATTTTATTATACAAAATATGGAAAGCAAAACTGAAAAAAAATAAGAAGCTTAACCTGTCACAACGTTTACATTACTTCTTTATAATTTCATGTAATGTTTAGAATAGAAAACTTTAGTGTCTGACCCCAAAAGGTTACAGAAATTCATCTTTTGACAGTTTCTTTTTCCAACTTCAGAAAATGACGTTTATTGATTCCATATGAAGTTCTACATGATAATAAAGTTTTGGAGCAGAGCATACAAGGTGTAGTCTCTAACTGTTGCTGACATGACACTTTAGCTGTGATGTCATGGAAACGTTCGCTGTTCAAGGGGAAATAAAATTGTACCCAGCGTGAAATGTTTAGGCACTTCTGCTGACTAGAAGGGAGTTTCCCCGTGATTCATCTTCACTGTTGACTAATTGCATCAAATTGTTACAGCTGAGGTGACAGGAAAAGTCATGTTAACATAAGAAAAACTGTAATTATATAATTCAAACAAGATCCTGTTTATTTTTATTTCACTTTAATTTTGACGAATTTCTAATAATGGCTTGCATTTATATAGTGCTTTTCAAGACTCTCAAAGCGCTTTGAAACTCCATTATTCATTCACTCTCACATTCACACACTGGTGGAAGCAAGCTATGATTATAGCCACAGCTGCCCTGGGGCAGAGTGACAGAAGCAAGGCTGCCAACACCAGTTGGTAAGGTAGGTGAAGTGTCTTGCCCAAGGACACAACGACATGTAGCAGGTGGAAGCTGGAATCGAACCCACAGTTTCTGGGTTGCAGGCTCACAACTCTACCACTGAGCTACAGCCGCCCTTTAGACTTCAGAAACTCCGTCTGCCCTCTGTATAACCCTCAGTCTGTCTCTGTTGCTTCTTGGCAGGGAGAAAAGCGACCTGCTGCAGTGGACATCTCAAAGAAACCCAAAACACCAAAGAAGAAGAAGCGAAAGGACCCCAATGAGCCAGTGAAGCCGGTGTCAGCCTACGCCTTGTTCTTCAGGGACACCCAGGCCAACATCAAGGCTCAGAACCCCAACGCCACCTTCGGAGAGGTCTCAAAGATCGTGGCCTCCATGTGGGACGGCCTGGGAGAGGAACAGAAACAGGTAGAGCTGTAAAACACGGCTAAAAAATGTCCTAGCAAAGAACTGGAATAACTGATGCTTTCATATTTTTCTTTATTCGTTTCTTATTTATATGTATGACTTTTTCCATCTTGTGTTTTCCTTTTTCATAGTTTTAACTTGCCTTTAGTTTCTGTTCCACTCTGGTATTTGGTATCTGGTATTTAGCCTACTGATAGCCACAACAGTAACTTATAGATGCCATTTTAATCCAAATGTTTAGTTGCATTAACTTCTTATCTCTCACTTGACGTGTTTGCTTGTTCTGATTTGGTCAAATGTTTGTATCACATGTTGACCACAAAACATTTTTAGATTCAAGATTCCCTCTTTTGTCATTGTACTCTTGTATAGCAAAATGTCATGAACAAAATAAATATTGACTTTAACAGTAAGATATAAAGCTGTAAAAATACACAGTAAAATAAGCAAATTTAATGTGCTAAAACACACGCCATAAACATAAAACCTAGGTTATTCCCAGTCCTTGTTTGAGACTGTTCATAGCAGCATAATAGGTGTTGAAAAGATGTTATTATAATGTTTATGAAGCTGCTAGATATTTTTGCTTGTGTCTGTGTTGTGTTTCTGCACACTCTCATACAACCGCCAGCATCACTGTGAGAGAAAACATGTTTATCCTATTAAGTAAAACCTTGAAAGGGAAACAAATGCAGACTGCGTGAGACGGGATATGAGCAGCGACACAATGTTTGTGACAGGAATCAACAGTTTTGCACAAAAACATAAGCTATAACAATACCAGTGGGACTGCCAGTCATCACTGCACAGGCAAAGCTCCTCTAAGTGACACATCAGCTGAATTGAAAGCGTTCAGAATCAAAGAACTGCAGAGGGTGTTTTAGGAATGCATAATTAAAGTAATCTGTTATTAAAGTGTCAGTTTAATGAAATAAGCCCTTTCATGTTTAAACAAGAGT
Source organism: Valencia hispanica (assembly GCA_963556495.2). Classification (NCBI taxonomy): domain Eukaryota; kingdom Metazoa; phylum Chordata; class Actinopteri; order Cyprinodontiformes; family Valenciidae; genus Valencia; species Valencia hispanica. Next base: position 34,804,309 of record OY747712.1, read on the forward strand.
TATTATGTTATTATGATGTGTAAATCCAATTGTAATTCAGATATTTACAGCTATAGCTCAGTAAAAGCTGTTTACGATGTTAATATGATGAACTGGTTCTCATGTCTTTGGTGGTTGTTTGGGTTTCAGGTGTATAAGAAGAGGACAGAAACAGCTAAGAAGGAATATCTGAAGCAACTGGCTGCATACAGAGCCAGCCTGGTCTCTCAGGTACTACAATACACATAGTCATTTTTTCAGAGATGCACCCATCAGAATTTTGTGACCGTTTTCCAATCTCTAAGTTTTTGTCATCTCTTAGCTGCCGGAACCGATTTTGCCCTATTTCGATTTCTCCTTCAGACCCTGAATATAAGAATAGCATTAAAATATTTTTTTTTTTCTGGAGTTCCAGTGTTAGCAGCTCATAAATTATTTATATTAGTAGCAGAGGCGATGTCACATTGCTGTGTGTGAGAACAATAATAATAAAAAAAAAGATTACTCCAATTTGCGTTTTAAAATGTCTTTAATATCTTCTATTCGGCTTTACTAATACTGAAGTCTCAGACTGTATTCCCTTATAGAATAGACAACAGTTAAAATCCAAAAGTCTAAAACCAAGCAACTTTGCTGTAATACCATCACCCTTCCTGTTATTTTCCTTGAGTCTTGCTCTCTCTTGAATTAATCACAGATTAACATCTCAACATACCGTACAATATACCTTTTAAATAGCTTATGACATTGAGTTCTTGCTTAGTAATATCCACATAGAAGAGTGTTGTCAGTACCTTAGCACTTAGCTATGGTGCGTTCACTGATGAGGAAATGGTCAGGTTTTGAATTACCAACAGGGCCGACCAATCTGAAAACGATCTTTTTACCGGTCACTGGTTGCTTTCTTGCTGTATTTTTACATTTGTTTCTGTGTTTTTTTTTCTTTAAAGGAGCGCAAAGTGTGACCTAAATCTTCCTTCTTCTTTTTTTTCCTGCAGAGTTACAGTGACCCCTCCGAGATGAAAGCCCCTCACTCTTCCTCCAACTCTTCCCCCTCACCTACCTCAATGTTCTCACCCAAACCCTCAGTTTATCCTGGTCACCCAGGTCAGCACGCTTCCCCCGGCTCAATCAGCCACCCTCACTCTCTCCCTTCCCACCAGCACCCAGGCATGTACATGCAGTACCCGCACCCACCCCACCCTTCCCACTCCTCAAGCCCTGGCCTCAGCCCACACATACCCCCTCCTCACCACCAGATCCATCCCCAACTTCAGGCTCTGTCCTCCAGAGGGACGGTGCCGCGGGCCAGCGTCCCCCACCAGGGAGCCCTGTCCCTGGGCAATGTGGCGGCGGCATCCACCCCTCCTCTCCAGGTCAGCCCTCCTCTCCACAGTCAGGCACATCTGGGAGGGCTGCACAGCCCACACCATCAGCACCAGCATCT